>PVKA01001603.1:40405-142238 GCA_004027165.1 Ctenomys sociabilis | reverse complement strand
AGGGCTCACTGGGACAGTGCTATTGTGTGATTTGATGTCTAGACACTCTAATGTTTTCATCAGGACATCAAGTTGTCTCAGATCTCTTTAGGGTGTTTTCTGGGAGTGACAGAATCAAGAAAACTTGCTACTTTAAGCTGTCACTCTGATTAACTCCTCCTTTGCAATTATATTTGCATGCATAATACATCATAACAAATTACATGTTGCAAAGGCATGAGACAGGAATTAGGTGAGCACATAGCAAGAGATGTAGCTGATGTAACGGGAGAGGAGAGTGGAGGCTGAGGGAAAGAAGAGAAAGAAAACTAGTGAATGAAAACCGCCATCAAAAGTGGAAGCTGAAATCTATCTTCTCATCTTTTTTTAAGGCCTGTGAACAACTGCAGAAAAGTAAATGAAAAGAAAAGAAAAAAAAAAAGACCAAAATCAATCTTGTTGCTATGCCAGTGTGCAGAGAGATAAAAATTAAACATTGTATTTGGTTGTGAAGGGAAGGATATTCATTGGGTTTTCTAGGCAATAAAAGTAACTATGACTGAAAAAATACCCTTTTATTTCACATGTTAACCTGAGATAATAAAAGAAAGATATTGGGGCTGTAATTCAAGCTTATTGGAAGTGTTTTCTAGCAGACGGGAAACAATCTTCCTGACTGAATGAACCTTGGCTGAAATTACAGCTCTACCTATAAACACCCTAGCTATAGTTCTGTTCCTACCTTATAATGACTGGATTAAAGTGTTTTTCTTATGTGATTGTATGTCTTCTGCCCTCCTGACACATGAAATTGGCCAATTTGGAAACACTGGTACTGATGGCCATTGAAAGGCTATTGTCCCCGAAGTGCTATTAGTATATGTCATACCTTGGCCAACGACTGATGTGAGGAGCAGATCTGTCTCTAAAAGGCTTGAATAGCCCCTTTCAAAATGGGATGGATCAGCCAATATCTGATATGATTTTAAATGTTTTCCTGGGTCTGACAAAAGCAACAGAAACGGGAATTGGACTCACTGTCCTCCTGTTTGTTTTGTCTCTTCTTTTCCCCTCCTGTTTCTTTCCTTTTCTCTTACTCATTTGCTGTCTGTTTTCTACAAATCCATAAGGGAAATAATAAATTTTCAGTAGTGTGGAAGTTGGATTAAGTTCAAGTGAAGCCCCAAATGCTAGAGTGATTACGATACATGCTATAAATCTTTGGTTTCTGCCCTGCTCTCCTTAGGTGCTGTTTCCTTCACCTCGTCACCGTCCTATTACTTCTCTCATCTAAGGCCAGGCATCTGCTCTGTGAGGAGGAATGTAACAGATTGCTTCAGCGAAGCATTTGCCATTCTCCTGGCTTTTTCTCATCATTCTCTTGTAGCCTTTTTCTAATGCTCCTGACAACGTGGAAGAGGTCCCCGGCCAATCATTCTCTGGCATTGCACTGGCTCAGTGGCAGGACCCAAGGAAGCCTGCAGCCTCTGCTAGGCTGATAACCATCATTGCTTCTAATGTGTGCTTCGGCATTTTTCATCACAGCATCTGTTGGGGAGATAAAAGGAGAGATTTACAAATACATAATCAGCAGATGTATGGAGGCTATTGGGGCAAAGCAGACTAAGAAGAAAACACAGCCACATTTTCTTGGGGTAAGAGGAGATCAATATGCTGGCTCTTGTATGATTAGGTCATTACTAACACCTGGAGGCTGTCTCAGTCCGTGGAGGAAAACCATGGAGAATATTTGGTAAGGAACACATTTGGTTCACAGAGGGGGTTATTCTAAGCCAGATTGGAAAACATTTTAAAATGGAATATTGCCTGCATAAAAGAGGCAGATATTTCAGCTCTCCTACATAACAGGGGTTCTCTAGTGGATCCTTCTACATAATGGAGCCTTATGGTAGGTCTACGGAACATCACAGTCTAATGTCAGGAAAGCGTGTATGTTCCTAGCCAAACGTTTTCACGCACATTAGAGCATATACAGTATTATTTCATCACTTTCTCCTGGGCCCTTGTGTTTTAGTGCCACAGTCTCAGTTGCATAAGGAACTTCACTTAAAAACAGTAGGGTTTCTGAATACTAATGGGAAGTTTTCCTAATTGTACTCTTTTGAATATTGTGGAAGTCTCTCTCCTATTATTTTTAAGCATTCTCTGGTTTCCCCCTGAAATTTCCTACATGAAAACCAGGCTAAATTTGGGAAACTTTCAGAACAATAACTGAAAGAGTTTTGTATTTGAAGCTTTCTGTGTAGCTTAATACAAAATCAATGGATACAATTGTTTCTACAGATAAACGTATTTCATGGATGGGTTTGTCTAATATCAGTGGGTGCTGGAGCACGTACATTTTAAGGAATGGTGGGAGGGACAGAGCATAAACTTGAAAACGAGGAAACACACATCAAAGCATTAATTAGCTGTCCTTTATTTTGTACTAAGAAAACCAGCACAGTGGACCCAAGTTTCTAGAAAACTTTACATAACCCAGAGCAGCTCTGAGAGGCACGGTGAGCCTTGAGGACATTGGGAAGTCGCATTAGGATGACACCATCTGACAGAGAGGAATTGCCTATCCTGGTGAAAGATTAAAAATTTAATACTGTAGGATATTATAACACTCTAGGTCTCTTTCTATTCTTTTCCATTTTTCTCACATATTACCTTGCTGTTCTCTCCCTTCTGTTCTGGGTTAAAACTCTCGTGCTTTCAAAAAAAGTTTTAACTTATTTTTCAACTTTTCTCGTGGAGATAGATAACCTCTATGGGTGAAATTTAAATCACACTTCACTGTCCTGGAGTGAGAAGAAAGAATTAATGTTGATGCTGAGCACCTTGTCTTAGAAAAAGCCCAACAGTAGTGATTTTTGTAGTAGAATTAAATGAATAAAGTTGCTACCGTAAGGGTGCACAGAATAACATAAACATCAGTGTCAGATACGCTGGCTTCCTTGGTTCAACATTACTTAAGCTATTTCAGGACACAAATACCTGTCTTTCATGATTACAAATCTTCTTTCATCTCTAGAGTGAGATGAAAAGGTAATTATATCTGTTTTGCTTCATTGTCTAAAAGGTCTAAGCATAATCTATATGATAAACATGTGGCAAGCAACTGGCACATAAATAATTCAGGAATGTAGAACAAGGGATACATTACAGAAACCAGTCCCCACAGCCACCTCGCCCTTCCTCTTTCCCATCTGCAGCCTGACAGACATGTTCACTTAGCAACCCAGGGAACTTCTCAGATTCCAAGTCCAGAAACAAAACACAACAAAATACAATGAGGCCATTTCATTTTTTAAATACTATTTGTCTTTGGTAAGAGACAAAGCTTGCCCTCGTCTTCTACTCGAGTAATTTTGAAATTCAGATATGGCTGAATATGGAGAGGGCTTGTCTCTCCTCACTTACACCCTGCTTCCCAGAATTTCTGAGTCATATTGTTTTAAGATTTCATAAAAGAAACACACTTGGTATCATACCAATCTAGTGTTCTGAAGGAAACATTTGCCTTTGAGAGCTTTGTGATACACTACATTTGGATTCAATGAAAGAGTTTACGTTTCTCGCACTTGGTGTCTTCTGGAACTTTCTTTGTGGCCTGTCTTATGGAAATTTGGGAATGAAGAAGGAAATCAGAATCAACATGGTATTATCAGTTCTGCTAATCACCACCAGCCCTCGTCCCTCCCCCAGCATACTCTCATCTACCCAATTCTCTTCTCTTATGGCATTAGTACCTGATAACGCTTTGCTTCATACATCCAACATAACGTTTCAGGGGAAAAGGAAATTAAAGTGGGAGGGGAAAACACCACTTAAGAACAGGTATCAGGTTTGTGGCCAAACTTTTCTTCAGAGCTTGATGAAAAATGTACAAACTACAAATTTACACTTTTCTCCTATATCCAATGGTGAACCAGGCTACTTTTTAATATGACAGTCAAGCCGATTTAGTCTGACAGAACTGACTTTTCAATTCTGAACTTGAATATATATTTCAACACTGAAAAAGTGAGATTCAAGTTTATAGTATTATCCTGTCTACTACTCAGACAGCTTTCCCTCTGTGCTGATACTGGTGAGCAGATACTAACAATAACACTTGGAGAACTTTATTATCCAATTTTGTGTGCATTCAATAGGATTATGAGTTTTTGTTCATACAAATGCAAAAGGGATTTGGCAGTGACAAGAAGCAACATAGTTGTAGAAGTGCAATTTCCATTTTATTAATCTGAGATGGAACTACTTTTTCCAAATTGCTACACAGCTTGAATTATCTGTTCAGCTTTCTGTTTATTCTTGCACCACTAACCTCAGAATGTTGGTGGTTTACATAAATTCACAATCCTATGAAATCTCGGGGGATGGAAATCTTTGGATGCTCTCCATACAACTAAATTTGAGCCAATAACATGTTTCACTTTCTTTGTGGGTGGTCTCTGGTAGTCTTGCTTAGTGACCCGTGTCAGTTAGAAGCAATGAAGAAGACTCTAGAGATTTATTTAAGGTAAATAATTTTAATAGCTCACAAATTTACCGGAACTCCTTTTAATATGCCTTTGACATCCACACTGACATCCTCTTTCTAGATGAGAAACTCCTAAAATTGGAGGGGTCCTTTCATGAGCAACTGTGTCTCATGAAAGGAACCCTCCATTTTTTAAATTATATGCCACTTCTGTGTGGTGCGTAGCAAGGTTTCATCATTATCCTCACAGAAAGGAAAAGGCCCGACATCTCCCACAGAGGGCGTCCTTCCAGAGCTCATGTGGCCTCTTTTACACCTTGCCACCTTTACTACAAACCCCCTCCAGGGTAGACCCTTTGACAATCCTTTGATTATTCTCTGTGTTCTGTCTTCAACCTGTGGTGCAAGTAATTCACATACCAACCAAATTGTAATATTGTTGAAAACTCCTCTGCTATAAAATAACACAAAACAAAACACAACAAACAAACGAAAACCCTTTCCCATGCTCAGAAGTGGCCAAGGGGGCCTAACTCAGTGCCAGGAGCTGCTACTTCATTTCCTGCCATGGGTACAGCCCTGCCCCCAGTCCCTGTTCTCCGTGTCCAGAAACGATCCTGGCCATCCCTCCTACATTTGGACTGCTCCACTTCCTCCTTGTCCCTCTGACTGTAATCTCATGTTGCACAGTGAACATTTGCCAAACTTTCAAATTTCTCCCATCTTTCTCCTGGACGAATCTTTTCTATGCTTTCCATATTTGAAATCAGATCTGTATCTGACTCAATTTTGACTTGACATAAAAATTGCCATTCTTAATGTTATTTCTCATTGTCCTGTTTTACTGAGTAAACATCAGAAGATTTTAAAGAATTTAACTCATTGAGTTTCAACCATTGTCAATTGGGTTAATAATGGTGCCAGAGGCAGAAATGGTGACTTTGAAAAAAGAAAAGTAATAGTGACTTTTGACAAGTGGGAGGTTATAGTAAAGTGGAGGTAAAGGATTACTAACAAAGTTATTCAAGGTAAATGTGAATGTTCTATTTGAATGCCATTTGGGAACTACCACAGAGCTCACCCACTGATGGATGATTAAGAAAATGTATTGCATATGCACAGTGGAATACTACTGAACCACAAAGAAGAATGGAATTTTGTCATTTGAGACAATGTGGATGGAATTGGAGATCATTATGTTGAGTGAAATCAGCCAAGCATAAAGAGAAAACTACTGCATGATCTCACCTGCACATGTCACCTGAAGAAGTTGATCTTCTAGAAATTCAGGGTAGAAAGGTGATTACCAGAGTCTGGAGACGGTGAGGGGGAGGGTAGGAAGGAGAAGGCTCGATCAGTGGATACTAAGTGATGGAGGAATAGCAATGTTTGCTCTGTTCCTGTACAGTGAGGTGAATATTGACACTGACAGTACTGTGCATTTCAGAAGTTAGAAGGAAGGCTTTTTGTTGTTATTAATAATAGAAAAATAATAAATATTTATCCAAATAGATGTTTAGTCATATATACATTGTACATAATGTATACATATCTTAAGATATCACATGGATCTGTTTATATGTATGATTTTTATGGTTTCATATATCTGTTAAAGTAAATTTAATTCCAATGCCTAATTGGAAATTTCTAGAGAAGAGAGCATTCAGTAATTAGAAATTGTTTTAATAGTTATTATTCCTTCAAAAGATCAGAAGAGGAATGATGCACTTTCTCTGTATTTTGGGTTCAATCAGAGGTTCTTTTATAAATGTTACTTCCCTGGCAACTGAAAGCAAGGATATTATTTTCCTTCATAGATTAGGTAACTGTACTTTAGGGCCTCTGTGGCTACAGCTACAAAATACCTAGATGGAAAAGCATAAAGGAAACAGTCTAAGGAAATAAGACAGTTTTTCTTTTTTTTTTTTTTAAGACAGTTTTTCTATAAGTAGTTGCTTCACAAATACTTGTTCATTCATTAATTGATTGATGTATTTATTTTCAAAAAGAATGCAAAATAGTAATAAAAATTAGATATGATACAGAATTTCACTAAACAACATAGTATAAATCCAACAGCATTGGTTGCATTGTATAGTGCTGTCCTTAACTTAGTTGTTCAGATTCTCAGATACATGCCTGCAAAATTGGAAAAAGAAAGAAAAAGGTATAAGAAATAAGAAGAGAGAAAGTGGTAATTAAAAAAAGACTACAAAAAGTTAAGCATGAACTGTTTCTTTCCAAAGAGGAGCAGAAATCCAGAGGGCTACTACCCAAGCCATACAGCTTACACGCAAAGACGAATCTCTTTCCCCCACTCCCTCTGCTGCCCTTCTCCTCATCTCAGTAATTCCCTGCTTCTGGATGGATTCCTTTCCTTTCCATAGTATGTCTATTGTACCCCTCAGATTTTAGCTGGTTAATTGATTCAATAGTATCATAAAGACACAAGGAAAAGAGAATTGAAAGAAAAATGAAGTGGTCTGAGGTGCTCAGTGCCAACTGCTCCAGGGAGGAGAGAGATGCCTGGATATCCTGGGATCCCTGACTGGCAGTCTTGAGAATGCAGCTTGGAAGAGAGAAGAGGATGGATGCCAATCATGCAACACTGGAGAGCTGCACCGTCTGGGAGTGGTACAGGGGTGAAGAAATGGAAGGCAGGGGCCAGGAGAGATAAGCAAAGATTTGCCTTCAATTAGTTCTGAGGCTGTGTTAGTGTATGCACATAAATCAGCCAAGAGAAAGCCCAGAGGGTACTGTACGGGTTGACCTTGAAGCTGGTCCCTGCAGTAGGTGTCAGCAGGACAGCCTGTGGGTAGGCGACCCAGTCAGGTTCTCATTCCTCAGGCCGGTCAGACCCGGGTAGGTCTTCAGCTCAGAGCCTTTGGCCACAACAGTCAGAAGCCCTAAGTTACCTTCCTGAGATGCTGGACCATTGGTGAGTACAACGCTGCAACTTAACTAAGTTAGTCACGTGCTTACCGAGACCTTCACAGTATTGCTACATGTTGGACTTAGAGCGGGATTCGCACTGCTTCAGGACCAGCCAGTGATTCTGGCATGGGGGGTTGGGATCCATTTGGACATTTTATCTTAAACAGATTTTTTTTTTTTTTTTAAGACAGGATGTACAGGGTCTCACTGTGTAGATTGGACTCCTAGTGATCTGCCTGTTAACAGCCTCCCAAGTGTTAGGGTTACAGGTGCGTGCCACCATACCCAGTTTCAATCACCATCCCAAAGAGCCCTGGGGGCGGGGCAGACAGGGCAGGCTCAGGGATCGTACTCCCGGCCTTGCGGCCTTGCGGCCTTGCGTCTGCCTAAGCAGGCCCTTCAATCCGCTGAACTATTTGGCCAGCCTTTTTAAAACAGATATTGACAGCCCTCCTTTCTCTCCATGGATGCAGTGCATTTCCTCCCTTGACAAGTGAATATTTAGGAATGGGTAATTTTGAAAATATTTATGCCCCAAATGCACCATAACATCTGCCAGTTTCATGGATGTGTGAACTGGCGTGGGGTTGGTGGCCTGCTGGTCAGGGGAGAGAGAGAGGCTGGAAAGTAGCATTCTGCCAGGGATGAGAAGGTATGACGCAAGGAAGAACGGATCGGCAGCACTGGCTCGTTTGCGGAGCTCTAGGACCGAAGCCTCCTTCTTACCCTTTACAGATTGGCCGCACCCCATCCTCTGCATGTGGTCAACCCAAGGGATGTAACACAGCCCAGGGAGGACCGTGCTGTGCTCCTTTAACTTTCTCTCCACCAGCTGCTGTCACCTTCTCTGCTTTTTTGCTCTGGAGACTCAGCACCCCAGTTTTTCTAGCGCTCAGTACGTGCCAGGATTGCCATTCTTGTCTTCCCAGGTCTCAAAACACCATCAGGATGGTTGATCCTGAGACCTGAAAGCTGCGATAGAGAGGCTTCAAAACCTTAGGAAAAAAAAAGTGTGAGGAAGTAGCACAGCAGTGAAGGCAAACTAGCATCACCCAGTGGAAAAAGCAGGCTTTCTCCTTTTCAGGAAAGGGACAGTCACAAGCAAGCCTGTCTTTGGTGCATTGCAGGTTTCCTGAGGCCTGTGGACTAGCAGGCTGTGCCCCATATTAAGACAATGATCTGATACAATCTGATGATTGGTGGGTGAGTTTTCAGCAGAGCAAACAGTGACAAGCTCTCAGAAAACAAAACCCAAACTGCCTTAGGCAACAAAAAAGAAAATGTGGATGAAGGCTATAATCAGTGCTCATGGAAAATTCTCTTTCTCTCTCCTGTTCCTCCTGGTTTTGGGAAATCCTTCCTTCTAATCACCCTTATATACAAGTCAAATATATCAAAGGAGAATGTCTCTGCATGCCAAGGCTGCTAGCAGGGGCAGAGTGTGTTGGGTGGAGGCAGATATCTTGGCCAGGAGCCTCCCTACCCTCTCCCTGTCCTACGTCTGAGAATTCTAAGACTAGAGAGCTAGGTGCAGAAATCGTGGGTCCACAGCAAACGAGACTAATACTCAACCACTGCTATGACATGTTTATAGAATATTGTATTTGATAGAAACAAATCTAAGTCTGCATGTATGCTTCTGCTTTCTTTCTGCCTATGTTAAGGATTTTCCCATCATTCTAAGCCCCTGCCTTCAGGCTTCCTGTATGGTCTCATTGCCTGCTGCATGTCTGGTGTCCCAGGCTCCAGCCACTCTGTCTAGTCTGGAGCCTCTCTCCCTGCCTTCTTTCTCTGCTGGCTTTCCTTCCTCTGCTGGCTTTCCTTCCTCTGCTGGCTTTCCTTCCATCTTCAGCTGAGCCATTTCCACCCACCTCCCAGGTCTCAGCTTACTGTCAGTCCTAGAACAATTCAGGAAATCTGAACTATACTCCTGGCCTTGATTAATACCCTCAAAAATATTCCTTCTCCATAAGGAATATTGACACAATTTTCATATAAAATTATGGGCATGAGGGACCGGGGAGATGGCTCAGTGGAATAAGCACTTCCCTGGCAAGTGCAAGGGCCTGAGTTCAATCCCTGGTTCTGCCAAAAAAAAAAAAAATAATAATAATAATTAAAAAATATAAAATTATGGGCATGATGATCCAGCTTGCCTTATTAAACTTTCAACTCCATTTATGAAAGTTTTTATGCTTTATCATGCTTTCTTTCAAATAGCTACTAATAAAATGAATGGGAAATGACAAGTGTTTAGTAAAGATTTGCTAAAAAAGTAAATGTCGTAATGTGATAAGACTTTTGTTACCTTGTCTTAAGGCCCAATAAAGTATCACACCTCTTGATGATAGCCATTCTTTCTGCAGTGAGATGGTATCTCAGTGTTTTAACTTGCATTTCATGGATGGCTAAGGATGTCGAACTTTTTTTGCTTCTTCAATTTCGTCCTCTGAGAAGTATGTATTTATCTCAGATGACCATTTCTGGATTGGGTCTTTAAATTTGAGGACCCTAATATATCTTAGTTCTTTATATATTATAGAGAGCAGACCTTTGTCTGAGTGCTTATTAGTTAGGATATTTTTGAAATTTGTGGGTTGTCTTTTCACTTTGTTGACAATTTCTTTTGACTTACAGAAATTTCTCAAGAAGAGTTGATCCCAGTTGTTAATTCTTTCAAGTGTTTCCCGTGTGAATACATGTTTGTTCATGAACTCTTTGCCTACCCGTGTGTCTTCAAGGTTTCCTCCTTTTTCTTCCAGGAGACATAATGTTTCTGTTTTAATGTTTAGATCTTTAATGCATTTTGACTTTAGCTTAGTGCATGGTGATAGACCTGGGTCAAGTTTTAGTTTTTGGCATGTAGAAAGCCAGTTTTTCCAGCACTATTTGTTAAAAAGGCTATCTTTCTTCCAACAAATGTTGGAAAGAATGTGGGGAAAAGGGAACACTTCTCCAGTGCTGGTGGGAATGTAGGCTGGTACAATCATTGTGGAGATCAGTATGGAAACTCTTAACAGAAGTAGGATTGGAAATCCCATTCAAGCCGGCTATCCCCCTACTGGGAATTTCCCTGGAGGAACTGAAAGCATCATATCATAGTGATATATGTGTACCTATATTTATAGCAGCACAATTTGTGATAGCCAAATCTTGGAAACAACCAAGATGCCCATCACATGAGGAATATTTGAAAAAGATGTGGTATTTCTATACAATGGAATATTACTTGGCTATAAAGAATGATAAACTTGAAGCATTTATATTTACGTGGACACCACATGAACATATACCCATAAGTGAAATAAACCAGACACATGTGTACAAATATTGCATAGTCTCCCTAGTATAAGAAATCAAAAGAAGAAGGAAAAATAGAAAGGTGTAACAACTAAAAAAAAGTTTAGTCAGATAGGGCAAACTGAACTGCATGTGTTGCAGGGTAATGATCAGCTTCTCTTCTGGATGGTTAATAACCTAAGTTCACAGATCAAAAGGTGGAGAAATGGAAGGGCTGAAAGATCAGCCAACTTTTTGGCTCTAGCCTTTCCAGGTCAGTGAAGACTCAGGACATAGGAGAACTTGTACTGTCACATCATGGAACTCAATTGTAATCCAAATTTTCTGATCAAGGAGATTATAAAGCCACAGAGGAATGTGATAGATGATCTATAGTGTACCTAAGGAGAGTCACATGGAGAGAAAACTTTCCCTCAGGCTCTGACATAGAGAGCAAACTGGTTAAGCAATGGCTATGACTTATCCACATGGCTGACACTGACAAATAATCTACAGAGTAAGGTACAGCATTACAAGTTAAACCCTGAGGGGACTCGACTGACCTCATCAGATATAAAAGCTACATTTTTTGTAGCATAGGTCTTGCTTTATCTCAGTTTTAACCATCCAGCAGAAAAGTACAAAAATGAGGTATATAAAATAAAGCCATAATAATAAGCAGAGCTATAAGTGGCTCTAGTCAACAACTTCTTCAGATAACCCACTATTATTGTGGACTGCTGCACTGTGTTTGATTGCTGCATTGAGTTCAGGCACCTATAATAACTGAATGACAATGGGATGCCCATCTTTGACAGGACTAGACAAAAAAAAAAGAGGATACAAAGGAAGAACCATTCTGTGTTTATATAAACAGTACAGTTAGGATAAATATGCAGTACTTCTGTATAATTCTATGGGATACAAGATTTACAATAATAGTGTTTGGACAGGATATTCTGTCAGCTTCTTGTACTACGGACAACCACTAGGAAGATAACAAGGCAGAAAGCATTAATTATTGAAACTGTACTATAATTCAGCTTTAAAAAATAAGATAAGTGTACAGGTAGATTCTCTTAATGCATTGATTAGAGACATGTGCTCTAAAGGTGTTTGTAAGTAGAATATCAAGAATGCGCCTTGTACAACAAAAAAAAACTATGAAAACAATATGCAATGTATTAATTATTGAATCTGTACTGCTAAATTGATTTGAAACTGTCTCATTGCTATTTGTTCTTCAATAAAATAAAAGAAAGAAAGAAAAAAAGAGTCATATTACCAATCCTACAGAAATCCCACTACTATTATGGACTACTTGACTATATTGGAATATTTTGCTGAATTCATGCATCTCCAATATTTAAATGATAATGGAATACCCTTCTCTGACAAAAGTAGACAACAAAAGGGATACACATGAACAACCATTTTGTATCTCTATCAAAATAGTTAGGATAGATACACAGCTACTTCTCTTAATTCAATGAATAGAAAGATTTGTTCTAATAGTGCTTGCAGACAGATATCATGTCTGCATCTTGTACTGTAAATAACCACTAAGACAATGATATGCAATGTATTAATTATTGAAACTGTCCTACTAATTAGTTTTGAAACTGTCTCATTGTTACTTGTTTCTCAATAAAATTATTGAAAATAAAAACATTTAAAAAATCACACTTCTAATATTCTAAACCCACCCCCCCTCTATTTATCTATCATCTATCTATCTATCTATCTATCTATCTATCTATCTATCTATCTATCTATCTATCTATCATCTATCTATCTATCTATCTATCTATCATCTATAAAATATGTATAGTTTCAATCTCATGGGCATTACTGCATTGAAGACACAAAAATCAGATTTCTTTTTTTTTTTTTTTTTTGTCTTTTTGAGACAGGGTCTCCCTATGCAGTTCAGGCTGGCCTTAAGCTCACTTTGTAGTTCAGGCTGGTCTCGAACTCATAACAATCCTCCTGCCTCAGCCTCCTGAGTGCTAGGATTACAGGCATGCGCCACCATGCCCGGCCCCACAAAAATCAGATTTCTTTTCTGCATAAGCAATGACCTTACCTATTCTGCTGATGGTTTTATTAAAGTGCCGTCCCTTCCTTTAATCTTCACACCAGCCCTGTAAAGAACATGTCAGTTATCTTTATCATCTTGTGTGTGAGATAACAAATATATCATTTGAGAAGTTGTATTTTGCTTTACTTTGAAGAATAATTAGTAGTAAAACTAGAAGAACACTCAGATCGCAGGCAGTGGCATTCTCTAAAAAGAAATGACAGGTATAGGAACACCCAGACATGGAGCCTAACGTAGGGTCAGTCTAAGAAAACAAATTCAAGATGCACTTTCACTAAAGTCAGCAGAGCAGTCCTCTCTTACTCGTATTATGCTTTCTATATTTCCAGTTAATTGTGGTCAGCCATGGTCTAAACACACAACATAGAAAATTGGAGGAATAAACAAATCTTCAGTTTAAAATGTTGCACTATTCTGAGCAGTAAGATGAAATCGTGTGCCCTCCAGCTCTGTCAGCCTGCATATGCTGTGCCCCCCGGCTTGGCTGGATCAACTCTGATGGGATCACAAGGCTTGTGGTCAAGTAAGCCTTCCTTTATGTGGCAATGCCCCAAGGTGCAAGGGTAGTTAGACTGGTAACTCAGAAGATGTAAACGGAAGTTGAAACATGCTACACCCATGTAGTAGCATCTCACAAGAAGCAGGGTGAGTACTATACTTTTAGGGCGTTAGAAAGAAAGTCCAAAATCATATGACTTTTATCATAGTATATTGTTTTAATTGTTCTATTACTTTATTGACTAATTATTCTACTACTTTATTGCTCTGCCTTATTTTTGTAAGTTAAACCTTATTATAGGTATGTGTATATAGGAAAAGACACAGCATAGACAGAATTCAGTACTACCCACAATTCCAGGAATTCTGAAGCAAAGCCCTCATGGGCAAGGGGGATGCTGTTTCCCATGATTTGCTTTTCTTCAGGCTGTGATTTTTCTTCTTTCTTTTTAAAAATAATTTTATTGAGAAGCAAATAACAATGAGAGTTTCAAAACCAATTAGTACGACAGTTTTAAGAATTAATAGATTGCATATTGTTGCCTCCTTAGTGGTTATTCATAGCACAAGATGCAGACATGATATCCTGTCCACAAACACTATTAGAACAAACTTTTCTATTCATTGCATTAAGAGAAAGTAGCTGTATATCTATTCTAACTATTTTGAGTATATAGATGCAAAATGGTCCTTCATTTGTATCCCCCTTTTTTGTTTAGCATTGTCAGAGAAGGGTATTCCATTGTCATTTTTTTTCTTTTTTTTTTTTTTTTGTCTTTTTGAGACAGGGTCTCACTGTGCAGTTCAGGCTGGCCTTAAGCTCACTTTGTAGCTCAGACTGGTCTCGAACTCACAACAATCCTCCTGCCTCAGCCTCCCAAGTGCTGGGATTACAGGCCTGCGCCACCACGCCCGACTTTCCATTGTCATTTAAATATTACAGATGTGCGAATTCAGAAAAATATTCCAATATAGTCCAGAAGTCCATATCAGGCTGTGATTTTTTTCAAACTCACCAAACAGAAAATTAGGCTCTGGCTTGTCTAACTGAATGAATGGAAATTCCCCAAGAGGGTTTCTAGGTATAAGATCAGGGTGTCACTTGCTTCACATCTTGATGTATACAGACATATGTTATGCTCTTTTCACACGGCCAGTGTAACTACGCAAAGCTGGCAAAATGTTGGAGCAGGTGGTAGTTGGGATCAGGACATCCCGCTAAACAGCTGCATCCAAAATAGCTGGGCAGGAACGAGAGGCAAATGCCTGCTATGGAACGACTCCGGTGAATGCAATTTCAGTAACCAAAAGGTTAAAAAGTGAAAAATACTCAGAGGAAGCCTTGTTAGAGGAATTAGTAATAGGATATGGGAACATGTTATCTTTAATTTGTGGGCACGAATCCAGACTCAATTTTTAGTGACCAAAAATCTATTGCACTTGAGAATTTTAAGAGTTCTGGTGGAATAATTTAGGATGGAATGCCTCTGTTTAATGGATCTTTGTACACTGACATTTTTATTTTAAAATCAACATTTTCCATGCATGTGTGTTTTCTTTTCTGACTTCTGTTACTTATTGCCGAACAGGTATTTCTTATGACTTATTCTTCTTCACTTGTCCTACGCTAGGGACTATCTGTTTGCTCTATGCTGCAGCTCCACTATAAGATTCCATACCTCTGAAGATAGTTTCACAATTAAAGCAAATCCTTTCTGGATTCCTCAAAGATAATTTAATTTCTGAGATACCAGTTACTTCCTGCTCCACTGTAGTCTGATTTCAGGAAGGATTCAAAATCTCAGAAGTCTGGAGGTAGCTCCATAGAAAGCATTGGTGATTCCTCGAGAATTTCTGCACTGATTATGAAGGACATAGATGGGAAAAGCATGCAACCTGCTGAAAGAAAGGCCTGAGAGAGAAGTAGCAGAAAAAATGGTAGGGCCAACAGCTGTTACCATGGTCCATGCCCACACCATCCTCAACACATTTATTTTCATTGGAGGACACTGAGGAGACCCTATGATATTAGAGGCTCTGGGCCAAATGAAGAAGGAAATGAGTCAAAATTATATGAGGTAATATATTAGAAAAGAAATGTGAGAAATGTGTTTATTTCCAGACCCAGCTGATTCTGAAAAAAAAAAAAAATCTCCATTGCAATTGCTGGTTTTAAAGATACTCTTAAAAACAGATTGCGAGACAGGGCCACAAAGCTCATCGTTATGTATTTCTAGAAGTGGAGCATTTGGATGAAGTCAAGGTGTATCAGTGGCTTTGAGGCCACTTTATAATTCCATAAGTGCCACTCCCTCTGCTGCACCTGTTCATTGGTGAAATAGAGGACTTTGCGTTAGAAAAACAAGCACTCAACTACTTGTTTGAAAAAGTAATTGGAGAAAAACAAAGAGATTCTTGTTCAGTCCGAAATTCTGAAGCAACCTTTGCCAACTATATGAATGATGAGCGTTCCACTTTCCATGTTGAAATTTCTGGCCCTGTTGCTGATATCCATAAATTAAGCAGCTGGGTTTTCGGCCTGCCCCACCCCCCTCCCTTGCAATTAAACATACAGTGCTTACAATGCACAATAGCTCTCTCAGAAGTGTGTCTAATCTGTCTACACCCATTTTGAAAAAAAGAGCTGGATAGAGGACCGTAAACAAAGAGTCAGTTATAGTACATCTGTGCAAAGCTGGAGAGTTGGGGTCCAAGCATTGGGAAAATCCCCAAAGTGATAGGAGAGACATGTGCAGACGTGTCTGCAGTCCAAGCAGTGTGGCAAATTCTGCTCCCAAGCCAACAAACTGTTTCAAAGGATTGAAAAGCTTGTGTGTAACAAGACATAATTCAACCTGCTGTGTTCTGAGTATCATGGGTTGCTTGTCGAGACTGAGTGAAGAGGAGCAACACTGAGATGCATTCTTGTGTCATATGCTCATTTAAAAAATCTGTGTTCTTGTTGTAATGGTATCATGATCTGAAGGTCATATAAACTAGTGAATGTTGATTTCCCCCACTCTAAGGAAACCTAAAAGCAGATCTTTAGCCAAAGGTCAGACGCTTACCCCAGTTGGCTGAGGCTAGACCTTCGGCACCTACCGTATTATTTTTTAAAATGTCAAAGTTCGAGAATCACTGATGTCTTGGGGTACGCGTGGCTGCAGCCAGTCACCCCAGTGGTGTGAGGACACTATTGGGGTCAGCCTCACAGTGGGGTGACAGGATGGGCGGCAAGCTGGAGGAGTCTCTGGAGGCTGATTGTTGGCTACATTTATAAGCAGCACCTGTGTTTATCTGTACTTCAGCGTGCCAACTACTCTTCTGTCAAAAATAGCAAAGCTCCACCAATGTAGTAGTCATTTCTGAGCAGGGCTTATGGTATTGTTTTCTTTTTCAAAGAATCCTTCTTTCCCCAGCTTTCTACATTTAGCTAGATATGAATAGAATTAAGAATGCTCAGAATAGTAATTCTGGGGCTGACTTTCTAAATCCAAGTGATAGAAATAACTATTTGAAAGCAATAATCCTCTTAATCTATTACTGAAAGAGATTCCTTTCTCCTTTATGCTCATTTTCTTTCTTACTTTTCTCCTCCTAAGAAACAGAGCACATGTTCTCAGAGGCAGAAAAGCTCTAAGTCATCTCCAGAAGCGGACACATTGAAATACCTCACTCTCGTGGAATCAGTTCAGGGTTTGCTTTGCACCTTGAACTCATTAGGGAAATAGTTGACATCTCCACTCCAATTATTTAGTAGTCACCAAACTGCAAAGGCCACACGGAACTGCCTGCAACTGGTTATAATTGGAGGGTTCTGAAGAAGAAAAGCAGATGACTGCACTTCACTTAATCTCCAACGAAAACAATACCTCGGTCATGGTTCCTTTCCAAAGTATACTGAAAGGCTGGAAAACAATAGAACTTCTTGCAGATTAGAAGCAGCCAACATATTTCTGCAGATTGCAAATACTAGACAGTCATCTCAGGAAAGTTTTATAGGGCTGCATGTGTTTATTCTTCCTTTTTTCCTTTAACTTTGTGTATAAATTATTCTGATTTCCTTTTCCCCAAAGATTCATTCATTGCAGAGCCGCCTGTTCTTCTTCCCCTTTGTTCTTCTCTCCTTTTTCTTTCTCCACAATCCCTGTCTTGGCTGCAAGTTCCATAGTCAAGGCATTTCCTTGCCAAGGGCATTTTTTTTTCTAAAGGGTTGTTTGTGAAAGAAAAATTTTTTTCTTGCTTAAAATATTTCCTTATAAATTATTCTTCCCTTTTGGTGTTCTATAGTTGAACTGTTGCTATGTTTTAGCTGTCTTTAGTATCCTGGAGGCTTTATTCTTCTAAATCCTTGGTTATTTTCCTGGAGAAATCCACATAGTTGCCACAGATTTTGTGAAGAGAATGATGAGTTTCATTTTTAAATATTTAGCTTTTTCTTTTCAATATGGAGCCTTGAAAAAAGCCAAAGGTGCTTATTTCAACTACCTATGTTTGCACTTGTTTCTATACGATATATTTCTGGCTTTTAAAAATAACACTGTAACTTAAACCACTGTGGAAATCTATGTGGAGATTCCTCAAAATACTAGGGTTAGAGGTCCCATTCAACCCAGATAATCTCTTTCTGGATATTTACTGAGAAGAATTAAAAACATAATATCACAAAGATATACATACACCTATGTTTATAACTGTAACTTGTAATAACTAAATCTTGGAAATAACCCTAATGTCCATCAAACAAGGAATGGATAAAAAAGATATATTTTTATACAGTGGAGTACTACTTAGCTATAAAGAAGGATAAACTTGAGAACTTTATATGTAAAAGGATGCAACTCGAAACCATACACATAAGCAAAATAAGCCGGATGAAAATGTTTAAAATTGTATTTTCTTCCTAGTGTAAGAAGTTGAATAAGTAAATAAGATCCAAAATGTAATATATATAATATATATATAAATGTAATATATATATATATAATATATATAAATGTAATATATATATAACTAATATATATGTATATATATATATAATTAGTTAAGATGGCTATACTATTAGTTTCTATTTATTCATTGAAAAGAAAGATTTGTGCTTATATCATTTGATCCAGTTTTCCACTATCTTGCAATCCGAACAACTACTTTGAAGATCATCATAAGCAATGGACTAGCCATCATTATTCTCCTCTCCTGTCTTGAAATTTTGCATCGTTTTTCTCCTCAAACAAAAATGTCAATAAATAAATTACAAAAAATATTCTCTGCTTTTTTAAAGGAAATCCTGCACTTTTCACTTCAGCTCAGCAATTATCCCCATCGGACCACCACTGTTTAATTTCTTTCTTATTTTTAACCTTGAAGATGTTACAGTACAGCTAACAACATTGACACAATTTTTAGATTGTTAAATATTAGATTATTTCTAATTTCCCAATGTTGTGAGAAATGCTTCATTAAAAATTATTTTTACATGTTTGCCCTTCATATTTATGTTAATTTCCTTAAGGACAGAGAATATTTTTATAATCTTGTCACACACTGATAAATTAGTTGCCAAAAGCTAGTCAACATACTTTCAGCCACAATTTCATTTTACATAATTATAAAGTTGCAGGTTAAAAATTGTTTCTCATTGTTTTACTTTATATTTATTTTATTAATGGAAACCATATACAAGCTTTCTTGGTTTTTATTCTAATTGTACTTTCTCATTTTTATCTATTTTTATGTTTAGAGCTCATTATATGGGATTTCTTTTTTCTTTTTCTTTTTTTTTGGCGGAACCGGGGATTGAACTCAGGGCCTTGTGTTTGCCAGGCAAGCGCTTATTCTACTGAGTCATCTTTCCGGCCCTGGGATTTCTAGATAATAGAGACAGCATTGGAAAGACAGCATTCTTTAAAGACAAACAAAACAAAATGCTATTTCCAGGTGAAAAGCTTCTATGAATTCTTTGTATAAACTTGACTTATCAGCACTAAATTCACACAGTAGATTCCATGGGCTCCTTAGTGTTTCTGAAGTCAGTAGTCTTTATTTATTGACCTTGGGCTGCCAATCTATGAGAAAATAAGAGCAAGCTTAATGGAAATTACTTTGGCAAACTTAATCCACCTCCATCTTGAAATTGGTATTATAATGTACTTTAAAGTAACGCATTTCCCAAATGAGTACCCTCTATTGTTTTTAGACTTTGTTTAAGTATAGGTTGGAAGAGGCAGGGTTCTCAGAGAGGAGAGACTTCGAGGCAGCTTGTGATTGAGGGAGCTGCTTCATTATGAGCTATTATACCTGGCACTAATCCTGGGCCTGCCTTTGATATTCAGGTGACTGTTTACCCACAAATATGCAATTATTGTTTACAAGTGAAAAGTGTACATTTGCAGCCACTTCCACCTCATTTCACCCCCAAGTGTCAGGAAGAAAAGTAACAGTGAGTACATCCTGAAGGAAACAAAGGTGAGAATGTCAGGAAGAACCGCGTGTGGCTGGCGCTAGGAGCAAGAACACCACGGACTCTGTCCTGGACAAGCCAGTGCCTATGCCGTGGAAGCTGAAAACATTGGTCTGACTACAATACCGTGTGCATTTAAGAGGCATTTCCAATGGCTCTGAAAATTCATCTGTGTATTTTAGGGGTTCCCAACTTATGAATGCTCAACCTTTGTCTTCTATACTCACTGACATCAGGGTGCCTTGCTCTTGTTCTAGGTAATTCGGTTCTTCAAGGTTCTGCTCTCTATGATTCCAGCTAATTGCTCCAACTGGATTATAAAATGATAATAATGCCTTATAATGATTTAATATGATAGTGTCTCCTCAACACCTAATAACCTAATAGTTTTAGCAAAAGTTGTAGGTGCCCCAATTCAAGAGCATGGCTGTGGTAGAAAAGTAAAGATGTGTAAGTACTGGCGATGAGTACAGTGATGGTGGCGCAGGCTCAGAATATTGACAGAGTTTATGCCAGCCTTGCACATTTGCAATAGAGCGGTTCATCAGTTCAAAGCTGACTTACAAAGACAGACAGACAGACAGACAGACAGACAGACAGACAGACAGACAGACAGATGGAAGTTTATGTGGGATAAATACCTAACAATTAGAGAACATTTAATTGAAATAGAAACACTTATTTATTCTCTCCCCAATTCTAAGGTTAGTTCTCTATAGCAAAATAGATTTTTGGCTGAGGGTAGTGGTAATGCCAGCACTCCGGAGGCTGGGGGATTGCTAGGAGTTAGATCCCAGCATGGGCATATGTAGTGAGACCAGGCCAGCCTTAGCTAAGTAGCAAGAACCTGTCTAAAAACAAAGAAACAAACAAACAAACATAAGATAGATTTTCAAATTGCATTTGAAAGGCACTCATTGGGCCAGCCAGATAGCTCAGTGGACTAAAGCACCTGCTTAGGCAGAATGCAGTGGCTGGGATTTGATCCCTGGTGTGCTGGCCCCGCCCCCAGGGCATGCTGAGACAGCTATTGAGACTGGGTAGGGTGGTGTGTCCCTGTAATCCAAGTGCTTGGGAGGCTAAAAACAGGAGTATCATTATGGGTTAAAAAGAACAAGGCTTAGGAAATTATTGCACATTGCATTATTTTCACTATTTGTTAGAGTTATATTGAAGAGGGTAAAAGCCATCAGATAGACTTGTTATGCATACTTCTAGAAGGTACGATTACTTAGTTCAAAAGTTAGAGGAATACTTTTTAGGGGAATATATTTCTTGCATCCTGTTTAATGAAATGTTGTACATGACTTCTAGAAGAGAACTGATTTCTTGACACATTTGTGGGCAGGTGCGAAGATGAAGGCTGCCCGTAATTCTCCTGAAATCTCAAGCTTCTGTCTAGCGTAGACAAAGTGCATCCCTGTGCCAACCTTGCCTCCCCAGTGCTGTGGTGAAATGGATTTCTACTGTGAACAGCTGAATTGCACTAAGTTCAAATAGAGAATTTTTAAAAAAAAATTTATTTTCATTTTAGGGAAGGGTCTACAGAGTGTTAGGGTCTCACTAGCAGATTGAATTCGTATTTATCTGCCTGTTTACAGCCTCACAAGAGCTGACATTGCAGGGGCGCACCACCATGCCCAGTCTCAATTGCCATCTCAGTGCATCCCTGGGCAGGGCCAGTATGGCAGGCCCGGGGATCGAATCCCCAGCCCCTGCACCTGCTTATAGGCACTTTAATCTGCTGAACTATTTGGTCAACTCTCCTCAGATAGAGACTTTTTCAGGGTTCATTGATCATTGTGTTCTTGAAAATTGGGATATACTGCAGCTGTTGGAGCTTTCGCCTCTTCTCATCTTTCCTTCTTTTCTATCAGGAGAGAGGGTTTCACATGGCCTTGGTTTTCTGAAAATGAAACAAAAGGGGGAAAAAACTGGGATATTTACTAGTCAGCACTTAAAAACCATACCTTTAAAATTCTTATGTAATGCGATGTTTTCAGAAGATACAATTTTCTCATTTTGCATAAAAATAAATTATTAATGTTATTTTGAGATGAGGGCTCTCACCTGGGTTGTTGAATCTACTTTGATAATGATTTTGTTTTTATCACTTGAAATAATATACCAAATGGAGGGCCAGCCAGATAGCTCAGTGTACTAAAGTGCCTGCTTAGGTAGAGCACAGGGGCTTGATTCAATCCTGGACACCACAAGCTGTGCCAGCCCTGCCCCTGGGGCACATGAGAAGGTGATTGAGACTGGACATGGTGGCACATGCCTGTAATCCCAGTTCTTGGTAGGATGAAAACAGGCAGATCACTCTGACTCTGATCTATGTAGTGAGAGCCTATAAACCCTGTAGTAAATTATATATAGATATATACCAAATGGATAGGTAGTATAAATTTCATTTATCTTGATTACTGTTTATATGGCTTCTTTAGTTGTTTTGGTTAACTGTCCTCATTAGAAAATGTACAAAACATTGATCTTTCACTTGGGGAAATAATGATCCTAGTGAAATTATATCAGTTAGGTGCTCTTCACCTGGGCATATGGGGCCTTTCTCTTATGGCTATGGCTTAGTGAATGTGCAATCTTTTAGTTGCTGTGCGCTGACTCTGACCATTGGGAAGAGCAGGGTCTTTGCCATCAGAAAGAAATTAATTTCGTCTCTCCAGTCCTTAGGAATCTAATTAGTAGGGGTCTGGGAGCAGCCTTAGGAGTGAGGGTTTGTCATCGATGGGTGCTTAGTAATACCCTAGAGGTCAGCTGTCCCCAATAGCATGTAATGGGACTTAAATTCCAAATAATACCTTCCCAAAAGATGATGGACCAAATGCTGGACCTACTGAGAGGATCCCACAGGTCTTAAAATTTCATGGTGGGTGCAAAGGTACAGTGACTAAAGACCCAGGGCTTTGGATTTAATAGACCGAGGAGCAAATCTTGCCTGCATCACTCTGTCACTGAACATCCCAGCACATGGCGTACTACTCTCTTTGTTGGCACGTCTACCAGGTAGAAACATCTTTTAGGATTACACGAGTTAAAACCGATAAAGTGGAATCCAAGACTGTATTGACATGAAATGAATCGAAGTTTCTTTAAATATCCATTTCCCTAGATAAACTCCCCCTCGTTTAATAACCCTCTTCCTTTCCCACTATTATGAACAGGCAGAAAGAATGCTATTTGGGGTATAATAGAAAATCTTTCTCAGATTTTCCTCCTACAGAGAACAAAGAATATAGCAAAAGGCCCTCTATTCTTGGGCCATCATTATTCTCAGTGTCCAACTGACGAGCAAATGCTTGGCCATATTTGAATGCCCTGCTATTTCCTACAGCAGCAGTCAAGGTCAGAACGATACTGTTGGCCATCAAAAAGTATAATCCGTTGGATCTTGAAAGGCTTTAACTAGAAATTCTTCCCCTTCTCATATTCACCATCCTAAAGGCCAGTCTCAAAGCTTTTTAGTTTCTCTTTAGACTTTTATTTTTGGTCCTACATAGTGTAAGTATGTATTGCCTTGAACTATTTGAGGTTCATTGTTTACTTTCTTCTCCTTTGGAGTGTATTTCAAGCATTATTCTTAGTGGCCTTTTGTCAAACCTCTCAGTGCCCTTGGGCTGTAAGACAACAATGAATTAAAAGTTAATGTGTTATTATTTTTCCCCTGCTTTAATTCCATCTTACTATTTGAGATGGCTTCACCCAGGAAGACCAAAGCCTTCAAACACCTGAGTGTAAGCCCAACACAACTCTTCAAATTTCTTTCAGCATTTACAAAGACCAGGAGAATGCTTTTCCTAATGTCACAGAGCCTGGGACACAAAGATTTGTAACCCCTGCAAATTCAGGAAGAGGAATCATGGGCAGAATGATGAATCTGTTGAGCTTTGCTGGTACAGTAATGACATTTAACAAGCACTTCTCCCAGATTATTTGTATCCCAGCTTTCTTCCTTTATATTGTAAGCTTGAATTTCTTTATCTTTCCTTCTTAAGAAACAGTAACTAGATATTCTTTCTTTAACATCATTTCTAGCTGCATATGACATAAACAAGTGAGCAATCTAAAGGTTAATAAAACATAATTATTTTCTTTGTAGACTATATAAAACTGGGCATCAAACCACCGATGTTCAAGAGACATCTAAATTCAGAATACAAGAAGACACAAAGAAAAGTCAGGACAGAATTGTACAGCTCAACCCTGAACTACTTATTTATGTTTTAAAAAATAATTCAGAATTTAAATGAATGGCCATGAGCTGAACACGTACCTTTGCATATCAGCTGCACTGACAGACACTCTATTTATACTCAGTCCTGTCAGGCTGCAAAGTGTAATCATGAATACTAGGAGTTTATAAAATACTTTGGTACAATATTTAGGAATTATTCAAGTATGTCTTTGTGCCCAGTGGAATACATTTCACTAAAGAAAATCTCCATGGCCACGTGAAGCATTTCCTGATAAAATGGCAAAGATTTATGAAGACATCTGCTTCATAGAATAGCATTTCATATTACAGAGAGTCACTCCAACTTGAAGGACTGGTGTATATGTGCATTTTGGAGATTTTGATGCTGTTGGAAGATGGTTTAGATATCCACATAATTAATTTTATGCACTACACAATAGCTGAAGACACTTTTAAGTTAAAAAAGAACTTATGAAAGAAAGTAGAAAAATAATATATTGCAAATGTGTCAGAAATTGGAATGTTAAATTAAAGCAAAACTATCATAATTGTAACTGCTATATTTGTTATGGGCCCAGAGCAATAGCAATTAATTCTTTGTGCTTTGCCAAGAGCTGACTGCTTCCCCATTTGGGTTTGGCATGGAGACCAAAATGAACTAATGATTTTATAGAGCTACTGGCCTATTGTCCATCTTTCAGAGAAGATTGTGCAGAGCAATGGTCACAATAACCAATTATGATCATCACACTGAATATTGATTCTTCATTGCCCTAATTCATAACCTTAAATGGATCTTTTCTCATTTTAACTCCAAGTAAGAACTTTTCTCAAATCTTTATCAAAAACTCTGGTATGCAGTCGGTGGGTAGGTGGTCAGTGGCTCAGCAACTGGAATTCTTAACATAGGAAGTTTCAGATCAAGCTTGCTTTGTTTCAGTTATTTTAGGGAGCAGAGAAAGAGGATATTAAGCTTGGAACCTCATCACTAAATAATTGTTGTATAATCTTCCCAAGAGTTTGGGAAACAATGCTGTCCTCAGAAGAGTGGTTAACAAAAGATTATAAGAGGACTTATTTGCTTTTTCTGTCGACTGTATATTATACTCATTTTATAAGTAAAGATCCAGATTCTCTGAGGATGAAAAGTATGGCTGTCTGCTTTTACACCACTCTTTGGTTAATTTGAGACTTTGTCCTCTGCAGTTATATCTGGTCATTTGTGACATACCTGTGAGGAACAGAATTGACTGAACACCAGAGTGCAACACTTCTGTACAGTCCTCAGGAAACAATGTACCTGCAGCGAGAAGAGAGCTTGCAGCAGTAACAGGGAAATGGCTTGCTAAAGTGAATTAGTGGGGTGCACCAGATTTCTTCTAGCTCTTTAACATATGTTTATCTATCCAGCTATCTATTTATCTATCTAATGTGTGTGTTTACACACAACGCATAAATGTTATGCAAAAAGTATATAGAAGCAGATGCCTTACAAAGATTAAATGCTATTTTTTATATGTCTCTACAGTCTGTGTCTCATATTAATACAATGAATTGTCAGATTTTTCCGTTGTTCCACTTCAAAGCATGCAATTATATTGCCTTAATTGGAAGCACTGATGTGTTTTCACCAAGGATGTTTATTTGTATTCTGAATACTGAGATATAAATATGCAGCCATTTGCTATTTTTAGTTTTCTCCTAACATGGGTTCAGGAAAAAAAGACTTTTTATCTTTATAAAAAGACACATAGTGTTTATTGCCAATTCAAAAACCCTGTATTTATAGTAGGATTATATTAAAATCTCTTATTAGTTGAGTATTAAAGTGAATTCTATTCAAGAGAAAGAATACAGAGACCAAGCTATCTCTGTAGCCTACTGTGTGTTTACCATGCATGAGGACCTGAGTTCAATTCCAAGCACTAAACAAATTCATAAAAACAAATAAACAAACAAAGTACAACACAAATCTGGGGACTTACTGACTTAATCATCACCAGCAATTCAATGGGCATAGGTTTTATTTAACAAGCTTTGCTGTCCATTTGAATAGAAGATTGATAAAAGTTTTATTGTCTCTGATCAATTCCAGTTGGGTATGGATTTAAAATAATTTTTAAGGAAAAGAATAAACCTTATTGACAGTTGTTCTTTTTTTAAATATCTGTGTTTTTAATGTATTTAGTGCAGGATCTACAGGGTCTCACTACACGGATTGGACTCATAGTGATCCTCCTGTTTTCAGCCTCCCAAGCTGATTATAGGTGAGTGCCACCAAGCCCGGTCTCAATCACTGGCTCATTGTATTTGGAGGGTGCAGGGAGAACTGACAGGGCACGACACTTTTTCTTAATGAACAGTTTGCTTCAAAAGATATTGAAGAGATAACTTTTTGTAGATTTTAGTGAAAGCATATTTTTATTTTGTCGGGGAATATATGCATCATATTAAACTAACTGTTACAGAATACTGTACCAGACTTCTCTTTGGCCTAGACACGTCAGCATGGTCGACCTGTCCAAAGCCACGTGAAGTGAACCTCTACTCCCATGTCTGCAGCCACAGTGAGAAGAGTTAGCTCCCCTAAGCTGTCTCTGTTACCATCTACAGCAGCCTCAATTCTGAAAATAATAAAATTTTTTTATTATTCACTATCCTGAGGGAACTATTTCAAGCCCTTTGCATGTTTCAGTTCATCTAATCTGTGTAGTATACATCAATTTCACAACTGAAGAAACTAAAGGAGGTGGAAGTGAAGTTATTATGTGCTCTGATGAAATTAAGGTCCTTATGTCTTAGTTAACGCAAAATTAGTATTTACTGAGTATTCATTAAGAGGCCATCTTGCACCTCATTTCTTTCACTTGTCCCCATAACTTTCTTTCTCATTGGGTAGGAATGCAGCTCAATGTGCTTCGAAATTGGCGCTGTAATGAATGACAACATGTGGATCATACATGCATTCATTCATGCAGCAAATACTGTGTTCATTGCGTGATTGCCCTGAGTCAGACACTTTTCTAGGCATGAGGGACACAAAGGGCAACAAAAGCCCTCAAGGAGGGGACCTTGTATTATACAATCAGATGCATAAGTCCATTTCAGATGGTATGGGTTGAGAACACAAATAGATTCTGGAACAGAAAACACACAGAGAATGACTTCCCTTAGAGAGAGGAGGTTGCATGTTAGAGGAGATCCAAGGAGAAGGAGCTCTATGAAGATCCAGAGCAATAGATTGGCAAAATCCTGATGAAAGTCAGAGCCTAGAATGTACCAACAGAGGGCAGGGCACTGTGGCTGGAGCTGACGGCAGACAGGAGCTAAGGATCTGAGGGGGGGCTCAGGTGTAGCAGCCAGTTGTTGCTGTGGTAACAGAGTGGCTGGACTCCATGCTTTGCCACTTGCCCTGATGGCATCCATTAGCACAGACTCCCTGACAGTGACATGGATCTTGGTGAAGGGTGTGCTGCACACCAGTGCTAGGTAGCAACTGGGATCCACTAACACAGCTTTTATGATAACCCAGTAGTAACTATTTTTCCCCCGTGGTGCCCACAACTCTCTAAGTAAATTGCAACTGAAATTATGTATGGAGAAAAAAAAGAGAGAGAGAAAAAGAAAAGAAATGAGCTGTGGAGGACCACCTGAGCAGCTCTCCTTGAAAGAGTGGCTGTCTCCATTTTGACTGAGTCTGATCCTATTTCCTCATATTGTTATCTACAAAGCTGGCTAGGACTTCTGCTTATCCTTTAACTGGCCTTAAGCAATGTGTACTGGTCTAGCTGAGGTGCTGGTGATAGTCTTTGAAGGTGGCAAGCGTGTTTCCCTGGTAAACCTGCTGCTCTTTAATGTGAGCTGGGTGGAGACAAGATGGTAAACTAATGCTCTGTGCCACCAACTGGGATTGAGCCTCGAGATAGAGGTTATGACTTCCTGGGGCTTGAAAGTCTACATCAAAGCTGAAGCACCAGACTTTCTCAAACATTAAATACTATATAATACAGATTACTCTCTACATATCCTCTCTGCATATGGCAGAGGTAAATTTAGGCCACCACCTAGCTCAGCTCACAGTAGTCACCTAATTCCCATGATTCTCAGTCAATCCTCCTGAAGCCACTCCTCCACTGAATAAAAACCAGGTGAGGCCCTGGGTTGCCCTCTTGGTTCCAGAAAGCCATCTTCGTGGC
Source organism: Ctenomys sociabilis (assembly GCA_004027165.1). NCBI lineage: Eukaryota > Metazoa > Chordata > Mammalia > Rodentia > Ctenomyidae > Ctenomys > Ctenomys sociabilis. The sequence continues at coordinate 114,086 of PVKA01001603.1, read as the reverse complement.
TGGACCTAGAACCCCTTAACTCTCCGATGATTAAAGATATAATTTAGTGTCTTCATTTTCTCCATGGGTTGCATGGAAAGTGGTAGATTGGAATCAACTTGATGGGATTCCAATAAGGTAACTTTGGGATTACAAATATTGATTTCTTGGACCAAGACAAGGACCTGGTAGAGTCTTCTACAATGAGCAACCAATAAGAGAAGCAAAAATGGGTCCAGGATATTCAGAGTTAGGTGGGTTCCAAGCTGTAGTGAATAGTGGAGCCCAGGCTTGAGCCAAAGCTCAGCTCTTTCTGAGATACCACAGTACTTCCTCCTACAAGCACCAGGGTGGGGTACCAGAAGGAAGGGACTGCTCCCCAAAAGGGATAAGGGACCACCAAGGAAACAGAGGCGGCAGCAGTGACCTCCAGGGTCAGTTTCTCTGGACTAGAGTGGTGACAGGGAGATCACAACCATTTTTCTTATTTCTCTAGGAGATTTGTCCCTGGACAGTGTTTAATAGCACGCATGGGACAAAGTGGCAGGAGGAAATGGGGTATTACCAGTGCAGCTTAATCAATCTAGTCTAAGTCTCATCCTTAATTTAGTATTTTTACTTCTGACCAGGCAAAGCCGTGACAGACATGAGAATAGCCTGAGGCTCAGAGAATGTTTTAAGAATATGACAATGGTCTGTGTGCAGTGACATCTCTAATAGACCTAAAGTGATAAGTGAGGATTTATACTTGGTTTGGGACTAAAAGGATGGACACTTTGTACTTCTCTCCTTGGTACTAGCATAATGTCTCCACTTTCTATTCAAGTTACATATGCATAATTTTTTTTTTAAAAAATGGGGCCACTGCTTTCTCTCTCCAGAAATTTGAGCAGTGATATCATATTGTACTGAGCTGCTCCATGGGACAAGACAGATTATAAGTCTGAATTTAAATAGTGGCCTAGTGCTGCTTTTCAATTCACCAGGATCCTGAATATTAAGTTCACATGTGTACATCTTAGACCATAATTAGGTTGAACAGCAATCTGATTGAAGCTTCCATCTAACACTGCTTAGACCTTTTTCTCAGACTCCCCAGGGACATTATTGTTTTCTTTTTCTGTTCAACGTCTTTCATTTGATACACCTGTTTTGCATTATATTTTCCATGAAGTTACTTTAATTTAGGAGCTTTTTTATGGAAATAGGTTCCCCACTTTTGGGACCAGTCTAATAGAATAAAAAAAAATTGTGTAAAGAAGTGAAATAAAATGTGCAATGTTCTTAAAAAAAAGAGATTCCTGACTGGTGATACTGTGTGTGTGATTTCTTAATTGATAGCTATTAACAAATAGTCATGTAACAAAGGTGAAGTAGAAAAAAATAGAGGGAAACTGTGTTTCTTAGTGGCTTATTTGCATGTTTTAAAAAAAATTGTGTAATTATGAGTTGGAAGACTTCTCCAGGCAACTGTAGCTTCCTGAGACATCAGTAAAAGAACTTTCTCCACGATTCCCTCAGGTGAGGAACGTTTAGGAGTTGGGGCCACAGCTTCATTACAAGCTTCTAGCTACCTGGGGTTGGCATCAGCCGAGCAAACATTCCCAAGCAAGGATGATGGCAAGTAATGGAACGAACTAGGCAGTTTCCCAGACCAAGTCCTGAGATGTATACTCTATGAGTCTTGTGCAACAAGCTAGGTGAGAGTTTTCTCAGGATGAGCCGCTGGTGAAGTTGGGATCGTGGTGGGGAAGACACAGCAATCTGTGCAATTTTTAAAAAGCATTCTGAGGAACTCAATGGATAGTGCATGTGTATGAATTAGTGAGTAAAAGAATAAACCTGCACATGAGTGGTAATTGCCATCTAGTCACTTGGAAATCTCTTTCTCTAACTCAGCCTATCATGCAGGGGAAGAAATTGAACATGGGCGACTCTACAGATAAAAAGCTTATGTAGGCACCACAGAAGGTAATTCTTTATTGGCTTCTCTTGTCCTTCTTTCTCTGTTCCATGAGTACATGTTTGTAGTACATACAGAATGCATTCATTGTGGGTGGGTGATACATGATGCATCGAAGTTCTTTTTATGTCCTCTTTCTCTCACCCCACCCCACCTCTTAGAGCCTTTCCCAATTGCAAATTATCTAACTCCTTGTTTTTGATTATGTATCTTTTATTATCCTCTATCATTTATCTGTATCTTGGAATTCTCTTCTCCTTATTCATTCATTTCCCTCTTTTTTTTATCTCCTTGACTCCATCTTATTAGTTTTTGAAGAAAGTGAAGGAATATTGTCTTGTGAGAGATTCTAGAAACACTGTGAAATATGAGAAGAGGAGAGGCATGGGGCTCTTATACTTACTTTGAAAAGCTAAAATGTATTTGGTGAGAAGACTTTTATTCCTTTACTAAATTTTATTCCACAAAAGTCTAGTTTGCTCAGACCTTTCTTCTGTCCTTTGTCTCTGGTGGACAGATTCTATCCCACAAGCCAGCTCCTGTCACTCTGCGTCTCTGTAGTTGAAAGCCAATATCTCTGAACCTCTTAACCCCTAAATGCTGTCTGGGACCTGCACAGATCCACTTTCACTGAGCCTGATTATTTTAGCACCTGCTCCATGTATTTCCCTCTACACAGTTTCCCACTGTGGATCTCAGCAGGGTTAACCTCGTGGTCCATTGGACAGCATCTTAGACCACTCCCCCCTTTAGGTTAGGTCATTGCAAGTGCTCTCTGGGCTTTGTTCTTGCTCTGACCTTGAAGTGTCTGCCATGTCTACATGAACCTTCTTTATAGATTGCTTCCCTTTGTTTTGAAAAAAAAAATCACCAAATATTGCTGTTTTGCACTTCTTAGGATCCTTAGTCACTAGAGATCTCTAAATAAATGAAACAAGGTTAGCAGTCTTTGTGCACTTAGGTATCTTTTAACTGGTATAGTTTAGCTAAACTTATTTAGTTTAGCGAGTAATTTGGGAAGCCAATTGGTGCAATGCCCTGTGAATAAAAGACAAAAACCATGCTATCTTTGCATTGGTTGTACTTGAATTATAGTAGGGAAACATTTAGGTAACATTAGTACAGCATAGACTATACAATGGCAGAGTGACACAGAGTGCTATGGAAGCAGAAAAGAAATACATAGTCCAGCCTACAAGTGTCCTGGGAGATGGACTTCTAGGGGAGAATGTGCATAAGTTCTTGAGTATATGGAATGGAAGAGAAAAGAAGTCAGGAGTGTTTTGTGGACCTGTAGCCTCATCACGCCTGACCACAGATGCAGGGAGCTATGGGGAGTGGTGGATGGAGCTCCGTTGGCAGGGGTAGTGGTGGAGCAGAGGGGCTGGCAGGACTGGAAGAAGGCTGTGGATGTCGTGCCACAGTGCTTGGACTTTTTCTCTAGGCGGGTCAGGTGGGGGAGCCCTTCGGTTAGGTTCACACTACAGACGAACCAGCATAGCTGGAGAGAGAGCAAGAGCGCACACTCTCAACCCTGCTGTAGACAGAGATGCCAGAGCCCAGTGGTGAGAGCCTGGATCCCAGACTGGGACAGAAATCATGGTGGACTAAAAAACAAACAAACAAACAAAAAAAACAAAACACCACCACCAACAACAAAGTCAAAGAGACAAAAAAAACCCGTGCCTGCTTAGGCAAACACTGGGGCCCGGAGTTCCATCCCAGGGCCTACTGTGCTGGTCTTGACCCCTGGGGGCACGCTGAGACTGCGATTGACTGGGTGTAGTAGTGGACGCCTGTAATCCCAGCTTTTGGGAGACTGAAAACAGGAGGATCACTACAAGTCCAGTCTATGTAGTGAGACCCTGTACACCCTATACATCCTTTCTTTAAAAAAAAAAAAAAAAAAGAGTGTGAAATAAAATAGCTTAGATCTTAGATCTTTGAGATCTTAGTAACCAGAGTGTTTCCTGTGGGCCAGGCGGCAGACCAGGCCCTCAGCTCCTCCAGCTAGGACTGTGAACACCTCTGCTCTCATTCAGTTGTCTCCTCATGGGTGAGCCAGGCAGTAACAAGAAGTCAAGATGCAGAACACTCTGTGGTGGAAGGTTCTGGGAGCCAGAGCAAGACATAGAATTACAGTGTAATTCAGTGGCTTGAGAATGAAGAAATCAGCAACAGAAGTAGGGCAAATCATTGGATACTTGGTTGAAAATGACAATGTATAATGCTTTTTTTTTTTTTTTTTTTTTGATAAGGGTGCTTCTTTTTTGGGGGACCTGGTTAGCCTAGAAATAAATGTGTTGTTTACCTGAAAATTAAATTCCCTAGGAGCTCTGTATTTTATCAAGGAAGCCTTTGTGTGGGAGGAGGCACTGCTTGTGGAAGAGGGTGAGTGGACATTGTGACACCAGTGTGCCAGAAGGAAAAGGGGCCTGCAGATGAGCTGCTCCAGGTTCACTGAGGAAAGACATGGCAAGAACAATTGCGGAGGCTTTGGTAAGAAAAAGCAACAAAATTTTAACCTAAGAAGGCATTTATTTATAATAATAAAGTATTTCCCAGAAAATTGAAGACTCAAGGTAAATATTAGAAACACAAAATACTGCAAATATCATATAAGTTCAGAAAAGTAAAATATCAGCTGCCTGAGGCACTCACAGTTCTTACAGTTTCAACTGTAATGTGATCTCATCTTTCTATGAGAACAGTTGTATAATGGTTTTTCTCTAGAGTAAAAAAGATAATCAGTCTTTCTTCTAGCATAAGCAAAATTTATCCTTTATTCTCGATGATTTAGAACATTTTCCTTCATATTCACAGTTAGTGCCATTAGTGACAATATCACATGAACTTTTAGATGTTTGTCCAATTTAATGAAAAATTTTGCAAATTAAGTGCTTCCTTAGGCAAGAACAGGAACCAGGATTTGATCCCAGCTACCACATCCCCTCCCCCACAGAGCTGGCCCATGAGACTGGGCTCGGTGGTGCATGTCAGTAATCCCAGAACTGAGGAGGCTGAAAATGGGAGGATCACTATGAGTCTGAGCTGTGTAGTGAGACCCTGTACCAAATACATTAAAAAAAAAATTCTTCCAAGCCTTTTTTTTTTTTTTTTTACACAAAAATTAAGATTTACAATCTTCTTGGGCAGAACCAACAAGTCTGTCAACAATGTCCTCATTGTACCAACATTCTACAAATGTTATTTTGTATTTGCTGATTTCATTACTTGTGCTATGATATGGAGTATTTTCTTGGAGAAGAGGCTGCTTTGAGTAGGCTCTGGTGAGAATCGCATCCTCCATATATCATGGGTTAACTTCAGTTGGTACATTTACAGTTCTGCTTCCCTAGCATGTTCTTAGAGCTTGATTATTCAGTTTATAATGTAACTCATTCTTGTTTGTCACAAAGCCAAGATGTTTAGTGACCTGGCATAGTGAATAATAGCCTTTGCCTGGTGCAACTATTTTGGTAGCACATGGAGGTACAAGCCACAGCAAGCTATGTCTCTAAACCCACACTACACTTACAATCACATGAACTTTCCCTACAGATTCGATTACCACTCACCAATTGCATTTGTCCATTATTTAACTATAGGTCAGGGAAAGGGCCACTTATATAGAAAAGAAATTTACTTCTCATAGTTGTAGAGGCTGACATTCCAAGATCAAAGTGCCCATGGGAGACAGAGCTTCTCTCCTTCCGCAATGGTGTCTATTGCTGTGTCTCTCAGAGCAGATGAGCACCAAATCCCCAGAGAATGGTGACTTTTGGTTGTCCACTGGACTGGCTTGAGCAAGGCCCAGGAGATTAGTAAAGCTTGATTACTGGCATGTCTGGGTGGTCGTGGAGCCCTGACTGAGTGACTGCATCCTGCCTGGCAGCCTTCCTGCCTGTGTTCTTATCTTGTTCTTAGCTCACCCATCATCACAAACTCACCAGATTCGTTCTTCCATCTTCTACCATCTTGTGTGTCTTCCTTGGAGTCAACCAGCCACAGGCTGAGTCTTCTGAAGGGTGAGCTAAGATAGCCTTCTCTTTTCATTTGCAGCTGATGGCTATTTTGTCTCAGCTGCAGGAAAGCTGACTGATACAGGTGATACACTTGAGATGCCCTGCAATGGACGTGGGGGTATTATGTAGTATTTGCATAATAGGAAACCAACGCTGGAGTGATTAAGTGTGGTAGAAAAGTAGATGTAAAGGGCCGGCCAAAGAGCTCAACAGATTAAAGCAACTGCTTAGGCAGACGCAGGGGCCAGGAGTTCTATCCTCGTCCCTGACATGCTGGCCCCATCCCTGGTGCACGCTGAGAAGATGGTTGAGACTGGGCATAGTGGCGCGGGCATGTAATCACAGCTCTTGGGAGGCTGTAAATGGGTGGCTCACTGGGAGTCTAATTTAGTAGTTTGACCCTGAACACCATGTAGACCCTGGCCTAAAATACAAAAACAAAAGCAAAAAAAAAGAAAAAGAAAAGTTGATGTATTTAATAATATTCTTAAAGTGAGAGAAAAAAAAAAACTAGCTAGCAGTCATAATCTATAACTGGATTGTGACTCATATCAAAGTCTTTTATGAAAATTGCACCATCAGTTTCTGTTGTTTTTGTGATACTGGTATTTGAGTTTATTGTCCTCACATCTTAGGAAAGGGCTCTACAGCTGAGTATTGCCTTGTCCCCCTTTGTAAAAATACTTCATCTTGAGACAGATTCTCACTAACCTGCCCAGACTGGATTTAAATTTGTGATTCTCCTGCCTCAGTCTCCAAGAAGTTAGGATTAAGCATGTGTGCACCACAAAAGCCAGGTACTATCAATGTTTTTGGGTATACAAAGGCCAACTGTGTCAAAACATCTGAAAAGTAAGATTCTGAGGCAAAAGACATGACTTTCAACAGTTTGAATTTGGAAAAAAATAAGTTTTTATTTTGCTTATCTTTTCATATTGAGTTAGCATGGTAACCAGGATAAAACATATTCCTGGTTAATTCAGTGAAAACTCAGCAAAAGACTATGATAAAAATGTTTTGTGTCATTGTTTAATTGGCAGAATTTTTCATTCTTAGTGCAACATGAAATGGTCATGTGTTGTACAATCAGTGTTTTCCTAGAATGATAAAGCATACTACGGGTGCTGTGAGAATGGCTGGAGGGGTAGGGACAGTGATGTTTATTCTCATCTTCCCTAGGAGGCAATCAATATATGCTGTCTAAATCTGAAAAACTGAGAGACAATAATGTATGCATTATGTGGAGAAAAATAAGAATATTGCCTTAGTGTGCTAAATCTGCCATCATGAAGTGGGAATGTTTTTCCACTTACAGTAGGCTTACATTCAAATAATCTCATCATAAAGTTGAAAGTTCTCTTATTTCCAGTGCCTTGGCTTGGATATAAAATTTCTTCCCTAAGTCTCTTGTGCTCAGAGAAGAGGTCTTGGGGGCTGATCAGATCACAGAAGTTCTGTACTCAGCCATGGATTAACCCAGTGAGAAGTACATTACTGAATGAACTGGTAGGAGTTCATTATTGACTGCCTGATTGGAAAAAGTACGGCACTGTGGGCAACTGAAGGGGTGTATTGTGGCTCCTGCTCCCCATCTCTCTCTGCTTCCTAGGGCCCATAGGTTGAGCATCTAGCCCCGCCCACCCCTTTTCTTTAACATTGTCATTTCTGCGTAGGAACCAGCCAGCCATAAGTGCAAACCCCTGAGACTGAGCCAAAATAATGTTCTCTTCCTTTAAATTACAGATGCTGCATATCTTGTCCCAGCAAAGGAAAACTGACAGATACATTCAACGGATATTGAGACTGGGCATGGTGGCACATGCCTGTAATCCCAGCTCTTGGTAGGATGAAAACAGGAGGATCACCACTCATCTAATCTGAGTAGTGAGACTCTGTAGACCCTGTACTAAATACATTGGGAATAAAAGTTATTTCATAGATGTTTTAAACCTGACTCATAGGTATATAATTTTTTAATTCCTCAGATTTTAACCTTTCAGCTTTGAACTAGATCAGAATTAGAAAAATAACCATTAGAACAGCACTTAATTCTTGTCTGGATTAATTATAAAAGCAACCTTAAGATACCAAGAATCATGCAATATAGTGTAATTATGAACCACACACTTCATAAAACTGAAATTTTGAAATGCTTTATCATTAAATAATCCAAAAAAATAATTACGGAAACCAATATCATGCAGGTAACATTTAGAGAATAAATTAAACCATTTGGTCATCTTCCCAATAGCGTGGAACAAATGCCTTAAAGAGAACGGTCTTAATGCAGCTTCAATAGAATTTTACATTACCAGTATTATGAAATTGATCAGATTGACTTAATATGGTACAGCACACTTTTATTAAATTATATCCAAGTTCTATGCTTTGTAATCATTTAAAACAGAACTGTCACATTTAATTTTATAATGTGCTAAATAGTTAAATAATTTAATATGAAAAATTTAATGTACCATTTTGATAATGTACCAGGATTTATAGAAAATTAGTTTCTTTTATCTTTAATTTCCAACTCTCTAAAATAAAGTGTCAGCATGTGAAACTCAATTTGTACTTTCTCCTGTAAAGATTTCTCTCCCGTGAATTTAGAATACAAGACTTTTGAAGATCTAATGAAAGTCTGAAAATTAAAATGAATGCGTTTCATTACGGTCTTTTGATCCACATAAGCATTTACTCTTTTTTTGAGACAGAGTTTATTTAACAACCTAGAGATGTAATGTACAGTAAGTATAGCATTGAAGTGGCCTCCATTTCTTTTTTTCTATGTTTTTGTGTGTATTCTTGTGTGCACACAGGTGCAGGATTATTCCCATAATCCTGCTTATTTACATGTATTTACCCTGGCTATATCTTATACACATATTCCTTTCCTTGCTTTTCATGCCAACCTTCTCGATTTGTATAACAGAATCTGTGTTTAATTACTGAGTGTGTGCTCCCTTCATCTCTGTACACAGATATCGTTAGTCATCTAGCAAATTTTGGTTTGGTCCATATAATTAAATAACTTTTTTAATGTATTTCATATAGGGTCTCACCACACAGATAGGACACATGGTGATTTCCTGCTTTCAGCCTCCCAAGTGCTAGGATTACAGGCATTCACCACCACGTCTAGTCTCAATCTTGGTCTCAGGGTGCCCCAGGGGCAAGGCCAGCATGGTATGCTAGGGATCAAACCCTGGTCTCTGCCTCTGCCTAAGCAGGGACTTTAATCCACTGAACTATCTGTCTGAGCCAATATGTTTCTTATTGAGGCAAGATTTGTAGCAATTTTGAACATAAACTTTGAATTAGGGGATTTAAGATTCAGCATGCCGTATTCTAGCTGTGTGATTCTGAATAAGTCATGTGAACTGTAAGCCTCAATGTCTTGTCTGAAAAAGAGGAATAATGATACATTTCAGGATACTTAACTGAATTTTCCTAAAGATGAGACAAAATAACATTAAGCAACACACCTTGCTTCTGGTAATTGTCATTATATTGACACTATTTTAATTAAGTTCAGTTGGACCACATTCTAATCATGGGGATGAGTCTGCAGTTTGTGGTGGACAATACGTGGATGTCTTTTAAACACAGCACAGTATTCTGCTTTCTGAGACAGATGCTGATGTTGAAATCGAACTTGTAACATGGTCTCTTTGACTGAAGTCAGTTCATAAAGGAAAAGGACCTGGCCTCACTCAAGTGAATCAAAATAAAGCCAGAGAAAACCATCATTCCCTCTAGCTCTGAGGCGGGACATAAAAGCTGTGGTTATCAAAACCGACTTGTACCTCACATAGAACCTTGTGAAGAGATTGAGAAGCAACTGGAGGAACTCTGGTTAAGACAGGGAAGCATTACTTTTCCATCTTGCATCCTGTGTTTATGCAGCTCCTACCCACTAGGCATAAGGACGAGGGCTGAGGACGCCATGGTGAGAAGCAGCCAAGATTCCTGCTTCTAGGAGCAAGTCAGCTAAAGCAACATCAGTGGCAGAGGTGGTGCTGATGGAAAAACCACACTAGTACAGAATGATTGCACACTAGGCTATATGATGCGGGAGTGAGAGTATGTTACCAGCCTCTAAAGAAATAAAACTGATGTAGCCCAGGATGTCAGAAGCCTAGTCACACTCCAGGTTATACAAGGTATCAACAATGACTAGGTAAAGATAGCAGTACAGGTGGTGGGGAAAGACGTGCAAAGAATGGGAGGGAAGCAGACACAACACTCAAGCAACAGAAAGGAAGATGCAGGAAGAGGGTAGATGCCGGGTTCAAATTCCTTGGTCTTACCATAATTAGCTAACTCTTTGCATTGATTTCTGGCATTTACAGGAACAACACAACATTATGACTAGAGAGGTAGAAGAGCACCGAAGCAAAAAAGAATATGTAAAGCAGTTAACACGGTGTGGACGGCACACACCCCGTGGTCAGTGTGCATTTGCCAGCATCAAATCTGAGAGAGGCACAAGACCCTGAGTTGGCTCATAGGCTGAGAGGTCACCTGCTTGCTGTTGGGGGAGATCACTGTGTCTGTAGGGTACAAAAGAGATCTGAGGACGGGGACATCAGAAGGAAGGAGACCAGGTAGAAAGAAATTGCCAGGCTGTGAGGCTGAGTGGTGGCATTCAGCTTTGGGTGGTGGTAGAGGAGAGGTCAGATTTTATGGTGTTTGGGGAAATGAAAGCTGAAAGACTTGGGCAGACCAGCAGGCAATGATGTAAAGGTGAAGAAGCCCTCAGGAGAAGCACGGACGCTCTGGGAGAAAATCACACATGTAGTCACTTGAAACAACATAAAATTATTATCTCAGGTGGCCCTGATGCCATTGCACCAAAATCAGGTGCTTTCAGAGCTGTGTCCCATCCAGGAAGCTTGGGGGCAGGCTGCTCCAGGTCTACACTGCTTGGCAGCATCAGACCTGTGCAGCTATGGGACTGAGATTTTCTCTCCTTTAAGGCTGTGGGGCAGGAATTCCCTACAGCTCTTGGAAGCTGCCTCAGTTACCTTCAACTTCAAGGACAGCAAAAGTGCCTCACACCTAGCTCTGGCTTCTTTTTCCTCTTCTCTCCTGCTTCCCAGATCAATTTTCTGTGCAAGTTCTCGCTTTCCAAAGCTCATGCGATTAGTTTAATCATATCTGCATAATCAGGGATACTGGCAATCTTCCTTTCTGAAGGTTCCTTAACCTTAATTAAATCTGCAGCTTTTTTCATATGCAACAAAGTTATATGTTTGTAGGATTTTGGGGCTTATTTTTTCTACCAGTATGAATTCCTAAATAGTTATTTGTTTGATTCTATACTATCCAAGAAGTCATTGGTATCTTGTTTTGTTTTCTTTTTTTTTTGTAAATGCATTTAGTAGGGAGTCACACTATACAGATTGGACTTATAGTGAGAGTTCCTGTTTTTCAGACTCCCAAATGCTAGGATTACAGGCAGGTGACCATGCCCAATTTCAGTACTCCCCAGGGACAGGGCTGGCACAGCAAGCAGGGCTTTGAGCCCTGGCCTTTGTGTCTGCCTCAGCAGGAGATTTAATCCACTGAGCTATCTGGCCAGCCCTTGTTTTATTTTGTTTTTTAAGATTTATGTACTTAATTGGTACAGAGTCTCAGTATGCAGCTCAGACTCATGATGGTCTTCCTGTCTCAGCCTCCCCAGCACTGGGATTACAGGCACGCAGCCACCACACTAGGTCTCAGGGGCTGGCATGGCAGCGGGCAGCTCAGCACGTGCTATGCTTGCCCCGCAGGCATGAGGTCACTGAGCTATCTTCCTGGCCCATTCTTTCCTTTGTTTTTAAATTCACAAATAATTTTTAAGAAAATATAAAAAGTGTACTTCATTGTCATGAGGAAATTTGCAAATCCTATTTACAATAAGTAGCATTTTATTTCTGAAATTACTATCAAATTACACATATTTGGTAACTCCCTTTGAAGTAAATGAGCAACATTTATTCTCAATAAAGTTTCCATTTTAGCTAGGCATTAGACATCATTAGCACAAATTTATTATAAATTATATTCCAGATTTCACAGAGGGTTTATTTATCCAGCACTTATTATATATGAAAAGTTAACTAAGATAATATTAATATTAGTTTTGAGAAAACACCCTGCAGTTAACTAGAGTCTGCTTAATAGGAAAAACAATTCTGGCTTCCTTTTGTAAGACGCACAATGGACACTATCTAATCCAGGCTTAGCTTGTACTTATTAATCTTACCATTCTACATTTATTTTCATTTGAATGATATATGTAAATTTAAAAGCATAATTTAAAATAGACAGATTGTGAGTTCTAAACTTTGGTGCTTTACGTCATTAATTATGCAAAAACATACATAAAATTCTCTATAATTATCCAGCTTATCAGTGTTTTACTGTAACATCCTCTTTTAAAAACGTAATTTAGGCTTTTTGGCATTAGCCCTTGATTCATATTTTATCCAAGCACAGCAGTCTTGGATATCCCCTGCAGAGATAGATCCATTCCTAACAAGGGTCTTTTTGGGGGAACTTGGTAATAATTATAATACTGATGACAATCCCTGTCACTCTTTTAGGCTGTAGCTTTTCAAGGCAGAGTGGTGCTCCCTGATCCTTCTTAAGCCCCTGTTTAAATGTAAATTAGAGAAGACTTAATTTACATTACTTATTCCAGGCATCCATATGCAATGCCAGATTGCAGAAAGAAATATTTGCAAGCGCTCCCTCTATTTATCTTATGACACCCACCGCGACGACACTGCAGTGCTTGCGCAGCCAAGCCACATCATTTCAATTATCTACCTAAGGGAGAAGTCGGCCCCAAGCAGACAGACCCTTGTGTTGTTCAGAGCTGCCTTGAAAGTAAGACAGGGTGACTTTTAGTGCTCTTGGTCTAATTAGGTAGCGGTTCGGTCCAAGGAGTCATTTGCATCTTTTCCTGAATTAGAGAGATTAAATGTCCTTTACTGGATTTTGAAAGGCAGGAAGGGACGTTCAACAGTGCAATATCACCTCCTCCTCTACCACGGATTTTAATTTTTAAGCATTTTGACTCTCAGTAAACAGTGGTGTGGTATGGAGAGCAGATAATAATCAGCGCTTTCAAGGACAAAGAAGAGAAAAGCAGTGGGCGAAAGGCAATGAAAATTTGGGTTTCACTAAATGTTTATCGTTTTCTACTTAATCTTAACTTACAAAGTTTGGCGCACTCTGATTTAAGGCATCCCTTCAGAAACTTCTCTTAGCAGAGTGTAATTATCATCTACAAATATCACTATGCTTTGAAAACCAAGACATCAGGAATGCACGATAGTTTCTTTGTTGGCATTTAATGACTATGGGGGTCTCACTGATATTCTTTGTATGTCATTGAAAATCCTCGGGAATGACTTGTTTTTCCTTGCATGAAGTATGGAATTTTAATTCTCAGAGGCGTGCTATCCTCAGTTGCCAAGTTGTGTCAGTAACACTCATTTCATGTTTCTTCCAGTTGTTAATTGAGATAATGCTTTTGAATGCCTTCATTTATATTTACTATCTAAGTGCTCAAAAACTGGAACATTTTATTAATAATACATTTTTCATTTATGTATTTTTTTCATTTGTGTATTTTATATAGGGACTCACTGCACAGACCCGAATCCTGATTTTAGCCTTCCCAGGACTGGGATTACAGGGGTGCACCACCTAGTCTGGACTCTGTTCCTGGCTAAGTGTGCCTTGTGGGTGGAGCTAGCGGGGCATTTGGGACCAGGGATTGGACCCTGGTCCCTACACTTCCAAAGGAGGTGCTTAGTCAGCTGAGCTATCATGCCAGCCCTTTGTTCATGTATTCTTGAGTTGGCTTTATTTTTTTTTTTAATTTTAGGGAAGGATCTCACAGGGTGTTCAGGGTCTCACTACTAGATTGGACTCATAGTGATCCTCCTGTTTACAGCTTCTGTTTATGTATTCTTAATGCTCAGAACAAAGTTATGAAATTGGCACGGAGAGCTAGTTATAAGAGCAATGATTATTTCTTGTCACTTTTCAGATAAAGCAACTGAAGAGTGGAGTGAGCTGGAGGCTGCTTGCTTGTGGCAGCCATCGCGGTGGCTTCCTTTACCCAGGGTTGCTCCTCAGGCACTCAGTCACTGAGCTTGACCAAAGGAAGCATACTATAGACTATCTTTGTGTTTTAAGATGCAAGGTCTGCTGTCATGTGCATGATACACTGGAGGAAGCAGAGCACGCTTGCCAAGCCTGTTTCCTGTTTAACAGGGCTATGCTACTCGGATGCTGGCCTTTCTTGACTCAGACAGTGGACCCAAAATCATAACCATGTTGCTGAGGTCAACATTAATACATCAGAGAATGCTAAGGACTTGGTGCAAAGACTGCCCTTATTCTGCATTCTTTATTGTATTGAACATAACCACTCCTTATAAATTTTTTCGCAATCTTTTCTACTTCGTTCAGTAGACTTTTATTGGAAGAGAAGCCTGACCTCTCTTATAAGTAAGTACATTTTCCTTTATGTGTTTATTTTAATGTCTCTGTAAAAGGCAAATGATTAGTCTTGAGAATGGAAAAGCAGATTTATTTTCCTCTCCCTCTTGAAACCGGCAGTCATTGTGTCTTTAAGAACAAAGCTAATAAGACTTTTGAGTTTTTCACTCCTAATTTAGAAATTTAGTTTTCACTCCTAATTAGAAAGCATTGATTGGAAGAAATGTATACAATTCTAGAACAAAAATGTTGGATTGTTAAGAGAGAAGTAGATGGTTTTCTCTCTTTCTTTCTTTTTTCTTCTTTCTTTCTTTTGTATTTAGGACAGGGTCTACAGGGTCTCACTGCATAGATTGGACTCCTAATGATTCTCTGCTTATAGGCTCCCAAGTGCTGGGATTATAGGAGCACGCCACCATGCCCAATCTTGAAGGCTATCTCAGCATGCCCCGGGGCTGGGGCTGGCACAGCAGGCCGTGGGATCCCACTCCAGGCTCCTGGGTCTGTCTAAGCAGGCACTTTAATCCGCTGAACTATTTGGCTACCTCTAGATGGTTTTCTTAAAATCTTTTTTTTTTTTTTTTTTTTTTTTTGGCATGTAAAATAATCAGCATTGTCTTCTGAGTGATGCAGGAGAAGGACTGCTCAAGTCTCCCGAAAACGGAGCATACAGCCTGTGATCCTGAGACACGCTGACAGATGACTATTATTTTCCACCTTGTAAGGATGTGGGGAATAATCAGATTGAGTTAAGTGTGTGTCTGTTTTATGTGTGAGTCTGTGTGTGGGTCAGGATGGGTGTGTCTGAGTTAGTGATTAGAGTAGGAGGGAATTAAGACTAAAGAAGAATATAAAAGCAACATACAATGCATACACAAAGGGTCCACATGCTCCCAAATCCCACACCCTAACGTTGGTGTGGGAGAAACCAGAGAGCATACACTTAGAAGTCTCGCGGTGCTTTTCATTGCCTGCCTCACCTTGGGTCTGTTTTGAATCTGTTGAGAAATAAGACAACTCTGATGAGCTATACATTTTTCTTCTCTCGCTTCATTTCAATGTGAGGTTTGTATACCTTGAAAAAGACTGTTGTGAGGCAAATACCATGATTCATGGTGTGAGGATATTTCTAAGTGATAAAGAACTGCAATAGATTTTTTATAGCAAGTTCCAATAGCTTTTTTTTTTTCTGATGTTGTTCCTTATATCTCAGTCTTAAAACAACTCTCTTGCCATGGGGGCAGAGGCTAGTTGTCTTAGTTTTTGTTCTGTTGCATTGCAATTATGCAGTCAAGAGTTGACAAATGACCAGACTACCTGCTCACTACCTACCACTATGCAAACAGGAACAAAAAACGTCTTTTGGAGTCTACCTCCACAAACTGTTTTGAATGGTGTAACTGACTTTATTGCTAGTTCAGTGTGTCCATTATATTTTAAAATCCAGAAAATATCATACAACACAATGGACTATTTTTCAAGGTGTCAAGAGTGACATTAATTTCCCTTTATTAAAAAAAACTATGATTGTATTTCTGAGTTTCAGAGCTAGGGTGTAGTTTATAAGTCTAACCATCATTTAATGAATATAGTAGCCACATCATGTGGAGATAAAAAATGTGCCCCAGTTTGTATAGCAAACAAACATTTTCAGAAAGAAAACATGATAAAGAAGCATGAAATTATTGCTGGATGAAATACAATGCACATACTTTAATTTGACCATCTACCAATGAGAAGAATTCTGCTACAGTTTTCAGACCTCCGGGATATGTGTTTCTCTGATAATCCAGTTCTTCCAGCTGTTGCTACCCAGCATGCCTCTTCCTGGTGAACACCCTCTCACAGCTAAAGCGAGTTTATGGGACATTGCAGTTCCCTGGGTGCTCTTCGTTCAGCAAATAACTAGGGAGAATTTCAGTTTCAGGGACAGTGAATCCTCTATCTTTTATCAGCCTGAAATGCATTTTAAGTCAATGTCAGATTGGCTGCAAAAGTGATGTCAACAATTTCATAGTACGTCCAGCTGCCCTCACTGGCCTGTTAGATACCTACCTTAATTGCATGTGATAAAGCATAAGAAATGAACAAAACAATTATTTTACACTGACTTTGAGATAAGAGCTGAAAATGACACAATTACAAAACAGGAGATCAAAAACAATAATCCTATCCAGTGCCATAGAGGGAGAATGAAAAAAAAAAGCACTTTCTGGGTGGATTACCTCAATGTAAAGAAAAATTATAGAGAGAGATGCTTTATGTTGCAATGTATGTATTAAAGTGAAATTACTAAATTTTGGTGTCTTCTCTGAAGAATGTCACAAATCTTTCATTTTCTTTTGTCTAGTGTTTCCGAAGCCATTTTTTTTCCCTCACATCTGAATTTGGTCAGTCACTATTTCAAACATTATTATATTGAAAATGTTATTATAATGAAAACTCAAATAGTATGATTTTGCCTATAGGTCTCAGATTCCACACTGAATTCTTTAACTTTTACTGAAGAAATCTAGATTTTTTTTTCCTTGTTGAAACCAGTCTTTTGATTACTTCTCAGACTCAAATATTTTTGGTATTAATTTCACATCAGTAATGCTGTCACTAGAGCTTGCACATTTCAGTATTTATTATTTCTCTGGTGATTAGCAAACTAGAAGTGGTAAAGCAGTTCATGAAGTAGTATTTTCCTGTATAATTTAGGGGGATGCAGTTTTGTAGTATTAAGAGAACTGGAGGGCTTGATCATATATTTCTTAATTGGTATATTGTGAAGAACCTAATTGGCTTGGTCGGTGTTTTCTTACTATTCAAATTAGAGAGAAAAATAAAGTGCTGTTTTGTTAGGAGTAGAAAGTTGTGATACCTTTTCTCCCTGTTATGAGGGTTACATCAGGTACTTCTATAACCAAGGACAGGTTAAGAAGAAGAACATCAAAGAAAGAAGAAAAATGTCTAGAAGTTTATTTGTTCAAGGTTTTACATGCCATGAGGCCTGAAACTCAGGCCTGAAACAAAAGTAGGGTTATGGTTTTTTAGATTCAAGTAGAATTTTTGTGTTTAATTTTGACGAATAATGAATAGTTATGTAGAAACATAAGTGAATAAAAGTTATCATCTGATAGTGGCAGACTAAGGTGGACAGCCTAGCAAAGCTTGCCTGTTGAGGTCCTTCTTGGTTTCTTTAGGTAGCATTCTTTCCTCCTGGGAGGGCAGGACCACTCTTGAGAAAGGGTTTTATGAATGATCTACCTTGTCTGAGGTAGATGAGGGAATTTCTGTATAGGCAGCTCCTACACAGAAAGGTGGAGGAAGATTAATGTTTCCAATTTCTATCACCTGTCTCGAGGAAGAGAAATTCTTCTGTCTATGGAAGGTTTCAGGAGAAATATAGGTAAGAAGCAAGGGGAGAATGAGGGGGGTGGTGTAGCTGTTCTGAGGCCTTACAATGCTCTTCAATTGAAAGCATTCAGCATGGCAGTGCACCATACTTTGGACTCTCTGGACCCACCCACACAAAAGCATAAGGAGAAACTAACACATAAAGAGAGAAGAACAACAGAAACATTTCTAGGGAAATGCAAACAGCTGAGACCATACTCTCAAGTGAAATATGTCAAACACATGTTTAAATACTGCATCATTTCTCTGGTGTGGGGAACTGGAAGTGTAAATAAAGGCCTAAATGTAAAATAGATGCTGGATAATGGGGAGAAAATGTTCAAATGGGAGTAAGGACAAGAAATGGGGTGAGGAGAAGGAAGGAAGAGACACAGAGAGATAGAGACAGAGAGAGGAGAGAGACAGAGACAGAGACACAGAGAGAGAGAGACAGAGAGAGAGACAGAGAGAGAGACAGAGAGAAGAGAGAGACAGAGAGAGGAGAGAGACAGAGACAGAGACACAGAGAGAGAATAGAAAAAAAATGGAAATAAAGTTTTTATAAATAAGGGAAAAAGTGATTAAAGGAAGGGAAAGGAAGAGGAAAATAAAAAGTAAGATATATAGCAAAATACAAACAAGATATAACACAGGTACAAATTCTCTGTGATGGACATTATTATTATGTATATCTGAAATGTACAAATGAAATTTGAACAAACCAACTACAGCAAAAACAGTTTTGAAATAAAGAAAGAACAGAGAATGTATCTGAGAGAGAGAAAGCCAACTCTCTTATCTCTGTCAGTTGTTTGAGAAAAGCAGGGTGGAGGCATGGGAAACCATTTTTATCTAACAGACTTGGAGCAACAGAGGGCAATGGTTAAATATTCAGATTATAGAGCCTGAATTCCAGGGCTGGAAGCTGGTGCACGCTGCACCACTAATGCAAACCTGCTCATACTAAGTCTCCCTTCCTTAGATCAGAAATGGGGATAATAGCAATCCCTACCTCATAGGTCCACTGGGAAGATTCCAAGAGATAAACCATGCCTTGAGCCTTAGTCCAGGGCGTGACCCTCTCTAAATTTTAGCTGTTGTTATTATTTAATCTCAAGAGTGTGTTGTGGTTATGTATGGGCAAGCTCTAAGGAAAACTGCAAAACCAAAGCAACAGAGTATAAAATTAGTTTTGTAGATAAAAGGGATTTGATAAGACAAATGTATGCTAAAATGGCTACAATGTAAACTCGCTGGAAATAGCTCTGAAAAAAAGTGTAGGGTCACAATAAGCAATTTGAAGTTGGAACAAAAATAGGGTTATTATTGTTTAGGCCCAAGTGGAATTGCCTAATAGATTCCATACGTGATGTCAGCCTCCGCGCCTGGCTGGCTTCCCTCAGCTCCTCGAGCAGGAGGAGGACAAGCGCCGCGTGGAAGGTGTCCTGGCAAGCGGCACAGCAGAACCTGTGCATTCATCATCTCTGGGGACCCCAGGGAGACAGGAGCTGCAGAAGTTGCTGGAAAGGAGAAAGGAGTTTCGATCCAATCTTCTTACGGCAGTGAAATTGTTAGGCCAGTGTTCTGATTCAGCACCAGAATAGGCTAAACCTCGAAAGAATCCTGTGCTTTGGGGGGTAAGCAGTTAGGCAGAAGCTACATCAATACATCTGTGCACTAGAAGAAGAGGGGAGGTTATGCTCCCCTTGGGTAGCAGTTTCCACATCTTTAAACTATTACAATCATAATGCTTTCTCTTACAGGTTGTAAGAATTAGTGATGGCACTGATTGAAGCAGCTATCTAATCCACTACTTGGTACCTAGTTGCTTCTCACAATTATGCATTCTTTTTTTTTTTTTTTTTTTTTTTTTTTGCAAAACTGGGGATTGAACTCAGGCCCTTGTGCTTGCCAGGGAAGTGTTTATTCTACTGAGCCAGCTTCCTGTCCCCTGTATTCTTTCTGCTGTTATCCCTTGGTTTAGTATTTCTTGCACTCTCCTTTTGGTAAATTTCCTGTTGTGATGGTCACTGAGAGCATGGCGACTACCCATGGATTTTTCTTGGCTACTTAGTTGACGTCTTCTTGTTTTCTCCTGCATGCTGTACATTTCCCCTGCCTATGTGTACTGTCTTGATGGACTGTGCCTTTTGGGTCTTTTCTGTATTCAGTGCCTTCTGTTCACTCCTTCAGATTCATTGGCTTTCTTCTATACCCTGCTCTGATTAATAATGCTCTGTATCTGTGTTTCCATGCCCTCTGATGTCTGGATGAGCTGGACCAGTGCAGAGTGGGAAGACACCTACTATGAACAATGTAGTGCCTCGTTTCCCTTAGGCGAGATGACTAGGCTGCCTGTGTTAGGTGAGGCAGGCTTTTCTACCTGGTCCTGTTTCCTCATTCCAGTGAGCAGCCATTTGCCCTAGTGGTGTTTCCCTACAGTTATCAGCCTATGATTTCTAGAAATAGCTTCCTTTTCAATTCTTTTTTAACTCCCCATTTTAAACATGGCACCCTTGTGTTTGTAGAATCATGGAAAAATGGACTGCCGATGCACCTTGATTCTATCTTTCTTGATCATATTAATATAAGTACCTGTCTTATTGATATGAAGATAAGGCATATGATATGAAGGATCAAAGAATACATAAACATTTTTCTCACACAGATTTATCACATTTGAAGATTTCTTTCCTTTAATTATTAGGTGCCTGAGTGGGTGAGTTTTCCATCTATAAATACACTGCACAATATGAAACTGGGATAATGATGTGATCTGTATTATAAAACATCAGTTAAGCAGCTTCCTTTCAATATTTCCTGACTATAAAATAGTGGCTAATTTTCATCCTATAAATAAAATGGTTTCAGGTATGGGGGCTGGGGAGACGGCTCAGTGGAATAAGTGCTTCCCTGGCAAGAACAAAGGCCTGAGTTCAATCCCTGGTTCCTCCAAAAACAAACAAAAAAAGACACATGATAAGATGCTTCCAGGTATGAATCTGTGGGTAGAATTATAATGAAATTTAAAACTGTTTGTATTTATATTTAAATATATCTCACAAATATACACATCAGAAAGGAGAGGTGATTTTAGAGCTTTTTTTTTTTTTTTTTTTTTTTTTGCGGAATCAGGGTTTGAACTCAGGCCCTTGTGCTTGCCAGGGAAGAGCTTATTCCACTGAGCCATCATCTCCCTGGCCCCTAGTGTATTCTAAATGGTAATGCTACTGTTTTAAATCTTCTGTTACTTAAATTTCAAAGGTTCAAAATCAAAATCCAAGTAAAAATGTACTCAAAACATAACACATACAAAGGAAGGAGATTTATTAGAAATTAAGTGTGTTTCAAAAAAGAAATTAAATGTGTTCTTTCATTAGATCTGTTTTTCATATGTGAGGAAAATCAAATGGCCTTTAGCAAATACATCATGAGTGTGGTGGTTTACATGGAAATGAACGGGACTTAATGATCAATTCTGAGACTCCATGCTGTTCTTTTATCTTTGGGTGCTCCGTTAAAATTCAAAGTGCTATGTTATACTATGAGATATCCTTTAGGAGCATTATTAGGTGTGTATTTTTATTTGCTAATTAGTGTTGGTAATTTCTCAGCTTGGAGACAAAAGGAGAGTAGGTGCTGGATCAGAAATTTGTTTGACATGTACTAATAGAATGCAAGCTAATTTTATTATATTGCCTATTTTCCAGAGACTTTAAGAAAGAATATTTTGATGCTAATACATGCTCTGGAATACATGTGTTAAAGCAATTTAACACTGTTGGGCATGAATCCCTGGCTGTCTGTGCCATTGGTAGGTGATACCGAGTAATTTTAATGTAACAAGAGTACTGAAAAATTCCGGGATGTTTGTCCAAATGAGATCTTTTTTTAAAGTATCATACTACAAATATCATGATATTTGTGTTGTGCAGTTATACATTAATTTAATATAATGTCTAATTATGACTACTATAAATTTATTGATCTCTCTCCTATTTTGTTACTTACTGAGTTCCTATTGCTCTGGGCCCTAGAGGTACAGCAGTGAGCTCACCATGGTTTGTCCTCATGGGCATGCCTTAAGATGGAACCTTTGCTAGAGAGAGGAGTAATTTTCTGCACAAAGAATAAAGCATGTAGGACAATTCAGACCCAGAAATAGGAAAGTAAAAGAAGCATTGTTAATCAAAGCCTTTTCTAAAACAGCCATTTTCCACTTAAGTTTGGAAAGACACTAATTTCAAATTCAAATACTGAGCCTCCAGATATATTTTGCTCATTCCGATTTTGGCTCAGTGTGGTTCTTCTCTGCTAACAAATGTGAAACTTCCTTCCTCTTAGCCTTGGTTTCTAATTTTTAAAATGTATTTTGGCTCTGCTGATGCTGTTTTAACTAAAATCAGATATGGTTTGATGTGATTTAGATGTCATTAAATCACATTTTTGTGCTATGACATTTCTATATGTATCATACTTTTTGCCAGGAACGATGGCTTTCTATGTTACCAAGAATTATTGTACATAGTTTTATATATTATGTACAATGTTCGGATTAAAAAAGGAAAACACCCCCTAAATTCACTAAGTAGCATGTTGACCATAGTGCCACATTCAGATGCTCAAATCAACTTTAGCAAGGGTGTGCATAATGCCCAGTTATAGAGGCCAATTCAGAGACCCTGCTTGCACCCCCAAGACAAGTTCAGTGGTTTTATTAACTTTAAAACCTTTATTAAAAACAAGAAAATAATAATGGAAATAAAATAATTAATATAACCAGATGATAAAAAGAAGGAAGCTAAATTATTAATGACATAATACAATGAAAATATTGTAGTAAAATGTAATAGGACTGGATACAATATAGCCCATAACCATATATTTTAAAAAGCATTAAATTGCAACTGTTCCCAGCATGGTCACCCAAGTTGAATATCATGAAATAGCTAATGGTTCACTTGACACTTCTTAAAGTTTAGGGAGCAGCAGGGGTAGAAAAATTCATTCATCATTAGAACTCTTATCAGTGACTGAGAGAAATGTGTTCCCCTTCCCATTCACCTGGCAACTACAGGAAGAGTGGGAGGCTGCTGTCAGTTCCTTACCCAACACAGGATGTGCAGTTGCAGGTGAAGGAAGGGGATGTGCTTGGTTAGAAGAGGAGGGACATAGTGTCCCCTGGAAGGGAAGGCTGGATCCTGGCAAGAAGGTCACCTATTGATGAAATTATGGGTTCTGAAAATAGAGACATAGTCGTGAGCCTGTAGAGCCTGTGTTTGGCAATAATTTGGCCCAACAATGGTTCTTCCCATTGATGGCAAGAACTGTGGAGTTATGTGGGAAATCTGTGGTCATCAAGCGTAGTGGTGCACGAGGACTTGTTAGTAAAGAAGCACAGATGTCCCATTTATAAATTTGCATAACTAGCTTGTGGGATTATTTTTAAGTATTCAAAACAAATTACAGGAAAGAATTGATGAAAGCATTAACAAAATGTTCATAAAGCATTTAAAAGATTGAATCACAAAAGGAGATCACAGAGTGAAGGTGAAACAAAGGCTTACAATTTCTTTACAATTGAATGAAAGAAACCCAAACAATTAGAATCACAACTTGTTTTTCACATGAGCAAATGTGCATGGATACCCAAGGACTATATTCTGAATGCAGAGGGCTGAGTTCAGTGTGTCTATCCCTGGTGGGAGCAAAGGGAGACTGCTATTCTGGTAGAGATATGAAATTATGTAGACTTGGAGACTAGTAAACATCAGAACGCAATTTCAGATTGAAGGCATGTTTTTGATAGCTAGTCAAAGGCATACATTTGATAGATAGTCATGGTGTGCCCTGGTAATAATCTTAGTATTTGGGAGGCTGATGTAGAATTGTAAGCTCAAGACCTGCCTGGGCTACACAGTGAGTTCAAGGCTAGCCTCAACCTTGTTTGGGGAAAAAATAAAACAACAAAGAAAGAATATCTCTGAGGTTCTTAAAACTGTGCAATGATTTTTAAAGTCCTTGAAATGAGAAAGAGTCTATACAAGAATAATTTTATTGCTTATATCATTCAGTAGTTATTATATTCAGTATCAAATAGAGCAGCGCTTTAGTCCCAGCCAAGAAATTTCCATAAAGTTTGTGAGGTGCAGAAATCCTTGGCTTGTATTTTACTGAGTATGTTAAAGGTAATGTATAAAGGGTTAGTAAGGAAAATTATAAAAATTATAACCCAATAACTCTTCCAGTTTTAAAATGAGTTATCTATACATTAAGTGGTGGTGATGTAAGCAAAATGTACATAAGAACTGAAATATATGAGCAGGGCATAGAATAAGTAGCTGTATTTGCTACTTTCCCTGGCTATTTTCAAATATAATGCAGATCAATTAACTTCCTAATCCATTAATAGGGATTGCTTTTCACTGTAATGTACTCAAGTGAAAATTCAGAGCTGTCCTACATCTTACTACAGTGGATTACTATTTTGCCTCTTCCTTTCACCCAATGGATGGCTAAAATCAAGCCACCTATAGCTGGGACTGACCCTTGAGTCTGTTTCTCAAGGGTGCAGATGTTGCATGTCCTACTCAGAAACAGCTGTGCCACTCCATCCCTGTGACACTGGTGAATCCATTCAGCAAATTTGGAATGAGAAAACTGACTACTGGGTGTGTAAAGGCCAAGGACAGCGGGCATATGGAGTGTTCAGGGTGCAGGTATGGGAAAGGGCCACTAGCTGAATGTGATCCCAGACATGTCTACCACATACCAGAGCTACTTCTGCAGTTGGACTGCAGTGTCTGTACTCGCTGGGAAAACAACATACGTGACAATGGAGAAATGAACTTGTACAATCTTCAAATGAACCTGTATTTGTGCAAGCACATGATGAAAGAATTTTCTGATATGTAGCTAGCTACATGGAAAGTTTTGCCAGGAATCATAGAAGAGAAATTGGGGGAAAGTCTCCTGAAACCCTCTGGAAACATAAATGACTTACAAAAATGTTAGAAAAAAAAAAAGTAGTAAGGAGAAAAGCTGGGACTGAGTACTTTTTAAGATTTAAGTTTAGGAGCTAAACCTTGTCAGTTTTTATTGGTTAATGAGATGGAGGAAATAGGTGGCTAGTGCAGCTGATAAAGAGACTCTATTCTGGGTACAACCTGAACAGTCTTCAAAGTATAGATCTTTTTCATGGTTCTTTTCCAGAATGCTCTTTTTCCTGACTTGACATGCTCTCTGAGGAGTTAGTCACTGCTGCACCTTTAACTTTCACCACCATCCTGATGACATCTACATAAATATCTCCTGTCCTGGTGTCTCTCACAAGCTGGAGATCTGCATATCTAATGTTTAATAAAAGTTTTTATAAATAAATCTTTATTAGAGATACCCCAAGTGCTTAAAGGTCTGCCTGTTAAGAGGGAAGGATTAGAAAACGTGCTCTGAGGTCTTGGGAGCATGTAATCCATCACTCAAAAGCAAATTAATGATAAAGGCTGCTTCAGCATCCTTTCCCTTCATCCCTCCATAAGGCTTACTGAGAAGAGCAAACAGTACTCTGATCATTGCAGGTGTTTTGCCTGAGAGATGCAAGCCTCTTTCCAGAGCTCCATGTTCACCTCCTTTACATACAGAACTATATCTGGAATGTGTAGTCCCCTAGAGCCTGGGGTCTGTATGGGCCTCTTTCTCTGAGCACACTTTGGGGAGGGAGAGTGTGTGTTCCTAAGGTGCATATTTTGCTTCTGTAAACATCAAGCTCACCTATTCAAAGCTGATGACAGGAAGCAGCCTGTGCCTCTTGTGGACTTGGGGCTTTGGTGGTGGCAATTTCTGTGTCTTTGCTCTGGCCTGCATATCCAAATTGTCCTGGACACGTGTACCCAGATGTTTTACAGTTGCTGCAAGTTACCCTGTGTGTCGCTTTCACATTCCCTTTCAGACATTTCTGCCTTCATGAATAGGTGCACGACCATTCACACGATGAATACAGCTGAAAGTATCAAAGCAAAGCTTTAGCTCTCCGCCATCACAGCCTCCTAAATCTAACCCAGGAAAGGGCATTTTCACAATATTGCACCAAGCTGACTTCTTTCTTACCCTGATAACATTGCTATGGTTTCAACCTTTATCACTTATCTTGTAGGTGATAGATAAAAGTCCTACTGAAGGGCATGGTGTCTCTATTCTTCTCCAAATTGCGTTCCAACTGACTTTCAATAATTTTCTTATAAATTTAAACTTAATTTAATGTACACACAAACCAACATGTTCTGATGTAAGTGTTCAATTTTTTTTTCTTTTTTGAGACAAGGTTTTGTTATGTAGCTCAAGCTGGACTTGAACTCACTACATAGCCTGGAACACCTAGCAATACTCCTGCATCAGCCTCTGAAGTACTGGGATTATAGGTATACACCATCATATCTGGCTGATACATGTATGCATTATGCCATATTTAGACTAAATATATTTCTCCCTTTAAATGTACGTCCCTCATTTATGGTGAAATCACTCAAAACCCTTTGGTCCTGCCTTTGAGATATACAATCATGGGCCATGCAATACATACCAGAACTTCACGCTCTGCTCTAACTGTAGTCTAGTAATCTTGACAAGATTTCTGATTCCCTTCTCCTCTCTCCTTCCCCACAGGTGAGTGTGACCACCATCCCATTACAGAGTTCTGTGAGATAAGTGAAATGTCCCAAATGAGAGGTGATACACAGAGTGCCCTTGTGTGGCTGGCTTTTTGTGCGTAACATAATTCTCTAGGCCCCTCCATGTGTCATTCTTTCCTGTGGCTGAGCCATGAAGGGAACACAGTGTCCCATTGTCTACATCATTGTTCAGCCCATTCATCATCTGTGGGTAGACACTTGGGCTGCGCCCATCACTTAGCTGTTGTGAATTGTGCTGCAGGAAACCAAGGAGTTCAGGCACTTCTTGGACACAGTGGTTTCCTTTTCTTTGCCTGTATACCTAACTGAGATTACCGTATTATGTGGTATTTTTACGTTTCATTTTTGAGAAACTTCCATACTGTTTTCCATAATGGCCTCATTGATTTATACTCCCTTTTCCCTGTGTCTTGGTCAGCATTTGTTATTTTTTGTCTGTTTTGAAAATAGTGGCACTGTGGTATGGCTCAGCATTGCAAGCACCTGCCTGGCAAGAGCAAGGCCCTGAGCTCAATCCCCAGTAGAGAAAAAAAAGAGAAAGAAAGAGAGAGAGAGAGAGAGAGAGAGAGAGAGAGAGAGAGAGAGAGAGAGAGAGAGAGAAGGAGGAAGGAAGGGAGGAAGGGAGAGAGAGAAAGAAAAAGAAAGAAAGAAAGAAAGAAAGAAAGAAAAGAAAGAAAGAAAGAAAGATAGGAAGGGAGAGAGAAAAAGAAAGAAAGAAAGAAAGAAAGAAAGAAAGAAAGAAAGAAAGAAAGAAAGAAAGAAAGAAGATAGTCACTCTTATTGGGCTGATATATTATCTCACTATGATTTCAATTTGTGTTTCCCTAGTGATTAGTGATGTGGACCATTTTTGTGTATTCCTATTGGTTCATTTTTCTTTTCTTTTTGAGATACGACTATGTGGGTGAAATGACCATATTATGGTTGGTTATTTTTGTTTTGAATTTTGGGAGTTTTTAGGTTTTCTGGATATTGATGCTCTGTCAGATGTATAGTTTCTAAACATTTTGTCCTATTCTGCAGGGTGTCTCTTCACTCTGTTGCTATACAGAAGTCCTTTGGTTGGATAGAATCTCATTTGCCTGCTTTTGCTTTTCTTCCTGTACTTTTGGAATTCTCTCCAAAATATATTCACTCCCTTCAGTGACTCGAAGGAAATTTTCTTCTAGTAGTTTTACAGTTGTAGGTCTTACAATTAAGTCTTCAATACATTTTGAGAGATAGCTTTGTTCTTCTGCGTGTGAATATCTAATTTCTTTAGCACCTTTATTTACAAAGATTTTTCTTTCTCCGAAGAGTGTGCTTAGCACTGCAGTCAAAACGCAATTGGCTGTTGAATCCTTCTGGGGCAATTAAAAAATTTCCCTGTCTCAAAATAAAGACAGTGTGAGAATACAGCTCTGTGTGAAGCTCTTGGGTTCAATACCCAGCAGCACACACATAGCCAGGTGTCAGGGTTTATTCAGTTCTCTGTGTTGCTCTACTGGTTTCATAGCTCTTGCTCAAGAGACACAGACACATCTTGATTCATTTGAAATATTTATTTATGTGCATAACTTTAAAAAATTTGTTTTATTGTTATCTATTTTTTATTTTGGAAGAATACAAACAGAGATGTAAAGAAAAAACATTAGAAATGATGCAAGATTTCACCAGACAAAGCAATAGGAATTCAACATTGGCTACTGTATTACATGGCTCTATCTGCAAATTAGGTAGTTCACATTACCAGATATAAATGTGTAAGATTCATTTCAAGAAAAAAAATAATAAAGAAGTTATATGAAATTCAAAATTGAAATATTTAAAGAATTGTTCAAATTCATGAATGTGCATCATGGACATTAAGATTAGTGATTATACCATAAGAAGATATTCTATGCCTCCTTTGTTTGCTGTAGGAATTCCACCTGCTAGAAATTACATTACTTTCTGTCCAGTTTTTCTTCCAGTCCTAGCAATCCAACCTAGCACTTCAGCCATGGGGGGAATTGCTGTGTCACTGAGCTGCACTCCCAGCCTTGTCCAGTCTCTTCTTATGGAACTTGTAGGTTGGGGAGATGGCTTGGTGGTCTAAGTGCCTGTCTGCAAAGGACAAGGATCTGGTTTGATCCCCTGTACTGCATGCTATACTGGCCTGAAACCCTGTGGCAGCCCAGGCTGGCCACCAGAAATGAATGTGGTGGTACACACCTGGGATTACAGCACTGGTGAGACTAAGACAGTAGGATGACTACGAGTCTGAGCTGTGTAATGAACGCCTGAATGAAAGAAAGAAAGAAAGAAAGAAAGAAAGAAAGAAAGAAAGAAAGAAAGAAAGAAAGAACTTTTAAAACTTGTGGGTTTTCCTGAAGTCCCGAAACAAGAATCACGTCATTTGTTGTTAAAATTTTTTTGGCTTCTCTATGCAATTATTCTTCTCTTTGTTTAGTATCTTTGTTACCACATGAATCAAATTTTATTGCAATTTTTAAAACATTGTTTATGTCTGTATCCCTTCTCTGCTCCATTATTTATGTTTTACTTATTCCTGTAATTCTATCCTTTCATGATACTATGAAACTCTTGGAGATGAGGACCTTTGACTAATGCCATGTGGAAGACTGCATGCAGAGTGTAGTGTCCTAAGTTCCATGGGTGGA
This sequence comes from Ctenomys sociabilis, assembly GCA_004027165.1. Lineage (NCBI taxonomy): Eukaryota > Metazoa > Chordata > Mammalia > Rodentia > Ctenomyidae > Ctenomys > Ctenomys sociabilis. The sequence continues at coordinate 84,904 of PVKA01001603.1, read as the reverse complement.
ATACATAAAGCAGGAGAGAGATTTTGGAATTATGGAAAAGGTTTTTGAGTAAGAAGGAAATGAAATATATTTCCCAGTGCTACTGAAGGTTCAGCTGAAATCCTGTCTTCATTGCAGGTGCAATGAGTAGGTCTCTACTGGAGGTAGGCATCATAAAGGAATAAAGGAGAGGCATTCTCCAGAATAATAAAGGAGAAAAGACAATTTCAACTTTTTATATCACATTGTGGCTGAAGTGACTGTTCTAGAGGTCTCATAGAGTAGCTAAATATAAAAGTCGGAACAGAGCACTGTACTAAAGTGTGCCTGAGACTGTGAGCATGCCCCACATATGTGAGTTTCTGCAGAAGTGGGAAACCTGCCCTTCACCTGAAGTTAGGGGTGGAGGCAATGCTAGCGGAAAAGCTTCACCTGACTTCCAACACATAGAGATGTTAGTAATTGTATGGCAGAAAACTCAGAGAAAAATTTTCTTTGCATCTAGATTTTGCTAATCACACTTAATAAATTAATAGGATCAGTAAGAAGTCTAATTCAAAGGGAAAAAATGAGCATCAGGGCCCAAATCGAAGTAAATGTAACTTCTCTTTTACTTTATGTTTTTTTAAATTAATCTTCATTAGTGTAAAAATTTTAACTTCTCTTTAATTATTTGGCTATCCACCTACCGCATTCTTTCTTTAATTACCCTTATAACAAAACTCCTCGAAGAAATGCATACATGCTCTCTCTGATTCTTCTTTTCTACTGTCTTTTCACCTCAACATTTTGCACACAAGTTTCAGCTCAAATGCCTTCTCACCATCACTGATCATCTACCTTGCTAATGTGACTCGTGAGTCTTAACTTCTTAATTGAATGACTGCCATCAGATGATAGATGGCTACCTCCTCCGTGAAATGTTTTTGTCATGTGGCTTCTAGAACATTCCATTCTTTCAGTTTCCTTTCTGTTTCAGTGGCCTGTCCTTCTCCACCTGCTATGCTAAGCTCTGGTTTCTATAGACTTTCAGCCTTTCTGATACCACTCCATGGGTATTTCTTTCTATGTCTCTCTCTCCTTTCACTTATTAAATGAGCTTCATGACCTAGATTTCTCTGATTTTAACAGCTGTCTGTCACTGATGATTTCTAAGTGTATATTTTCACATTTAATTTTTCTTTAAGCTATAGACTCAACTGAGTACTTTGCATTTCAACCTGAAAGAAGAATTGCCATCTCACACTTAACATATTCAACACCACATTCGTCGTTTTTCTCTTTCACCTATCCTTCCTGTAATAATTTTCATCTCAGCTAACTGTAATTCTATTTTTTTAGATGATTAGGCTACAGTTGCCCCCTCCTGCAAAAACATCCCTTGATGTATTTCTTTTTTCACATTCCATGTCACACCTGACATCAAAATCTATTGGCTGTACTTCAAAGTGTACCTGAAATATGGCCATTTATTGCCATCCCTCTACTCTGCTTGTAGTCAAGACCTTCAGTGTGATTTTTCCTGATTTATTACTCTAGCCTCCTAACTCATTTGCTGCCTCATTTCAAACTATGGGCATTATAGCAGCCAGGGTAAATCTGTGCAAATCTCAGTATCCATGCTACTAGCCCTGGATGCCCAATCCGCCAATAGCACTTCACTGCATCCCACCTGTTCTGCCAGCTTGTCTTTACTAAGCCATGACACTAGGAAAGCTCTTGCACTGAAGGTTTCATGCTTTCAGTTCCTTCTATGTAGAATGCTCTTCCCTAGAATAGCAAATGTTAATTTATTATCTAACTTCCTTTACTCTGTCTAAATGTCAACCATGGCCTTGGCTTCCTGATTTAAAATTCTAAAATCTCCCATTTTTCCTGCTCCCTGCTTTCTGTTGTCCTCTACCAACATTATGGTTTAGACTTAAAATGCCCCCCAAATTTCCATGTGTGGAAGATTGACCTATGGGAGACTCTGTGTTTCACTGGGTTCCTTCCTGGATGAATTCAGTAGCTAAATGTGCTGTGCGGAGGAAGGACCTAGTTGGACACAGTCATGTGGTCATCCAGGAGGGACGATCTTCCTGGATCAAGGTGCCTCTCTTCTCTCTCTGCTTCCTGCTTGTCCTGGGGCGAGCAGTTATCCCTCCTCTTGACCCCTTACATCATGCCATTTCTGACTTGGAACCAGCCGAACATGAAGTAATATCATGAGTCAAAATGCACATGCCCTCTTTGTAAACTGTTGGTCTTGGGTATTTTTTCCCAACAATGAGAAAGCAACGAAGACAAGCACTTATTTGTTTAACTAGAACATGGACTTCCCTTGCGCAAGATGCTATCCTAAGCACCAAAGAAACTCCCTTATTTAATTACTGCTAGAAAACTTTGAACTCATTCAATCCTATTAGTCTCAAGGTCATTGACTTGCCCAACATCCAGGTGGATTGAAATAGTCATGCACTCCATAGGCTGTGCCCTTACTCCAACACTAGTGCCCTCTCCACAAGCCAGTGCTGCATCCTTGTGCTTCTCCATCTCTCAGATTGTCCATCTTTCTGACTGGAGAGCACACTGTGAGGAAAAGTTTTGTGCTAGATTTTTTTCACTCCCCTTCTCTCCAAGCATGTCTGGTACATACTAAGCAGTCCATATCTGCTGCAGGCATGTTTGAACACACAATTTCTGCACTTAAGAGAGGGATCTCATTGTATTGGGGAAAAGTAACTCTCTTGAAAAGCTTACATCACCTGTAAGTGCTAGATTTCAGGGAACTTTGGGTGCGAGGGCTAATCAAGAAGCGAGTATATTGCGAATCTTGTGTAGGACAAGTTGGTGTTGGGTAGAAGTAGCAGGGTTCTCATAGTGGGGCAAGTTCTGAGGGAAAAGGAGAAGATTTGGGAGTAGAGGGTGAAGATGGCTGCACTCAAGTGGTGCAGGATACTACATCTGTTATTTTGCTCCTCATGCTGCCTCATCAAAAGATACTCTATGCTGTCCTGAGCGCTTACCACTCGATCCCTCTTCAGCACTTTTCTAGAACCCTCTACTGATTTTTAAACTATTGCATGCTGTCCACTCTGGAAGTTTGTCATTTCAATTACTCTTCAAAATCTGAATTTTTATACCTACTCTTTCTCTTGCTACTCACTGACCACTTATACATCAGTAATGAACTATTGATTGAGTGTTTTGTGAATTCATTTTATATCTATGTATTGTTCTCCCTTTATTTGTTCACTCTAAGTAATTTCTTTGCCCAATTACACTAAACTCTAGTCACACGATTTTGATATTAACATTCACTGCAAACAAATCGTATGTCATTATCTTTACCTCAAAGTTGTGCGTCCTCATTGCCTCCCAGCCTGGACCCTGATCACTGACTCCTTGTTTTGGCAGTGGACAGCCTGATTTGGGAAGTCATATAATTTTTTTATCAGTGCATATTATTTATATAGAACAGTGCAATTTATTTTGGCATATTCGCCTATGCATATGACATTGTTAAATCATTTTTTAAAAATTCATTTTATTTTATTGAAGAAAACATAGGAATGAGACAGTTTCAAATCAAATTAGCATGACAGATTCAATAATTAATACATTGCATATTGTTTTCATAGTGTTTTTTTGTAATACAAGGTGCATACATGATATTCTACTTACAAACACCATTAGAGCAGATGTCTCTAATCAATGAATTAAGAGAATGTAGCTGTATATTTATCTTATTTTTTAAAGATGAATTATAGTACAGTTTCAATAATTAATGCTTTCTACCTTGTTATCTTACTAGTGATTGTCCATAGTGCAAGAAGCTGACAGAATATCCTATCCAAACACTATTTGTGCAAACCTTGCTTCTCATAGAATTATGCCGAAGTACTGCATATTTATCCTAACTGTACTGTTTATACAAACACAGAATGGTTCTTCCTTTGTATCCCCTGTCAAAGATGGGCATTCCATTGTTATTCAATTATTATAGGTGCCTGAACTCAGCGAAACAATCAAACACAGTCCAGCAGTCCACAATAATAGTGGCTTATCTGAAGAAGTTGTTAACTAGAGCCATTTACAGCTTAACTTATAATTATGGCCCCGCATTATATATCTCATTTTTAAACTTTTCTGCTGGATGTTTAAGACCAAGATAAAGTAAGACCTATATAGCAAAAAATGTAGCTTTTGTATTTGATGAGGTCAGTCAAGTCCCCTCAGGGTTTAATTTGTAATCCTGTATCTTACTCTGTAGATTCGTTGTCTGTCCCAGGCATGTGGATGAGTTATGGCCATTGCTTGACCAGTTTTCTGTCTGTGAGAGCCTGAGAGAAAGTTTTCTCTCCATGTGACTCTTGCCAGGCACAGTATAGATCATTGATCTTATTCTGTGGCTCCATAATCTCCTTGATCAGAAAATTTGGGGCACAACTGAGTTTCATGATGTTACAGTACACGTTTTCCAATGTCCTGAGTCTATGCTGAAACTAGGGCCAATATATTGGCTGACCTTGTGGCCATTCTATTTCTCCAATTTTTGATCTGTGAACTTAGGTTGTTTACCATTCAGAAAAAAAGCTGTTTAGTACCCTGCAGCATATCCCATTCAGCTTGCCCAAACTATCTGACTAAATTATTTTAGCTGTTGTACATTTCTATTTGTATTTCTCTTTTTGACTTCTTATACTAGGGAGACTATACAATATTTGCACATATATGTCTGGTTTATTTCACTTATGAGAATATATTCAAGTGGCATCTGTTTCAATATAAATGCTTCAAGTTTATCATTCTTTATAGCTGAGTAATACTCCATTATATAGAAATACCATGTCTTTTTCAACTATTGCTCATGTGGAGGACATCTTTGTTGTTTCCAAGATTTTGCTATAACAAATTGTGCTGCTGGAAACATAGGTACACATGTATCACTATGATATTATGTTTTCAGTTCCTCTGGGAAAATCCCCAGTGGGGAATTAGCCGGCTTGAATGGGATATCCAGTCTGACTCTTTTGAGGAGTCTCCACACTCATCTCCATAATGGTTGTACCAGTCTACATTCCCGCCAGCAGTGGAAAAGTGTTCCCTTTTCCCCAGAACCTCTCCAGCACTTGTTGTTAGTTGATTTCCTTATTATAGCCATTCTTTCTGGAGTGAGATGGTATCTCAGTGTTTTTTTTTTTTTTTTTTTTTTTTTTGTCTTTTTGAGACAGGGTCTCACTATGCAGTTCAGGCTGGCCTTAAGCTCACTTTGTAGTTCAGGCTGGTCTCGAACTCACAACAATCCTCCTGCCTCAGCCTCCTGAGTGCTGGGATTACAGGCATGTGCCACCATGCCTGGCTCTCAGTGTTGTTTTAATTTGCATTTTGCGCATGGCTAGCAATGTGGAGCATTTTTTCATATATTTATTCGCTTCTTTAATTTCGTCCACTGAGAAGTATGTATTCATCTCAGATGCCCATTTCTGAATTGTGTCTTTAAATTTGAGGGCCCTAATATATCTTAGTTCTTTATATAGTCTAGAGAGCAGACCATTGTCTGAGTGCTTATTAGTTTGGGTTTTTTCAAAATTTGTTGGTTGTCTTTTCACTTTGTTGACAATTTCTTTTGACGTGCAGAAACTCCTCAGGAAGCGTTGATCCCAGTTGTTGATTCTTTCAAGTGTTTCCCTTGTGCATACATGTTTGTTCATGAACTCTTTGTCTACCACTATGTCTTCAAGAGTTCCTCCTACTTTCTCTTCCAGAAATTGAGTGTTTCTGTTTTAATGTTTATATCTTTAAACCATTTTGACTTTAGCTTAGTGCATGGTGATAGACATGGGTCAAGGTTTAGTTTTTGGCATGTAGAAAGCCAGTTTTTCCAGCACCATTTGTTAAAGAGGCTATCTGTCTTCCAGTGAGCATGTTTGGCCACTTTGTCAAAGATCAGGTAGCTGAGTGTGTTCACAGAGGCCTCTGTATCTTCTAATCAATTCCATTGATCCTGAGGTCTATGTCACTGCCAGTACCATGTTGATTTTATCGCAATAGCTTTGTAGTATAATTTCAAGTCAGGAATTGTGATACCTCATGCATTGTCTTTATTGGCCAGGATTGCCTTTGCTATTCTAGGTCTTTTCTGGTTCTAAATAAATTTTAGGAATGATTTTTCTAGGTCTGAGAGAAATGCTGGTGGTAGTTTGATAGGAATTGCATTAAGTCTGTACAATAATTTTAGGAACAAAGCTTGGATAGGTTCTTCCTATCCAGGAGCAAGGAATATCTTTCCATTTTCTGAAATCCTCTATGATCTGTTTTCTTAGGGTGCTGTTATTTTCCATGAAAAGATCTTTGACTTCCTTGGTTAAGTGAATTTCAAGGTATTTCATTTTCTGTGGTGCTATTATAAAAGTTACTCTTTCTATAGTTTCTCTCTCAGTGTGTTTGTTATCTGTGTAGAGAAATGCTATTGACTTTTGTGTATTGACTTTGCATCTTGCTATGCTACTGAATTTCTGTATCAATTCTAGTAGATTCTTGGTGCAATTTTTTGGGTCTTCCAAGTAAAGTATCACGTCATCTGCAAATAGTGATAATTTAACTTCTTCTTTACCTATTTTTATTCCTTTTATTTCGCCCTCTTTTCTAATGGCTGTTGCTAATGATTCCAAAACTATATTGAATAGGAGGGGTGATAGTAGACATCCTTGTCTTGTACCTGATCTAAGTGTAAAAGATTTAAGTTTTTCCCCATTTAGAATTATATTAGCCATTGGGTTGTCATAGATGGCTTTTATCAAATTGAGGTAGAGACCATCTATTGCAATTTTCTGTAGGGTTTTGAACATGATTGAGTGTTGGACTTTGTCAAAAGCTTTTTCTGCATCAATTGAGATGATCATGTGGTTTTTAGATTTTGCTCTATTAATATAGTGTATTACATTTATAGAATTTCAAATATTGAACCATTCTTGCATCCCTGGGATGAATCCTACCTGGTCATGCTGTACGATCTTCCTGATCTTCTTGCTGTATTCTGTTTACTAGGATTTTATTTTATTTTACATCTATGTTCATGAGAGAGATTGGCCTGTAGTTCTCTTTTTTGGTTGTGTCATTCCCTGGTTTTAGAATCAGTATAATACTTGCCTCCAGAAATTATTTTGGGAGGACTGCTTCCTTTTCAATTTCATTGAAGAGTTTGAATAGTGTAGGGATTCTGTCTTCTATAAATTTCTTGTAGAATTCAGCTGTGAATCCATTAGTACCTGGAGTTTTCTTTGTCAGCAGGCTTTTTATTACATTTCATGTTTTGCTGGCTGTCATTGGCTTATTGAGACTGGTTATATCTTCGCAATTCAGTTTTTGTAATTTGTAACATTTGATGAATCTGTCCATTTCCTCTGTGTCTTCTATTCTGTAAGTGTAAAATTCTTGAAGTAGCTATTGATAATCTTCTGAATTTCCACTGGGTCTGTGGTGATTTCACCCTTTTCATTCTTTATTGCTTTTATTTGATTTTTCTTTTCTCTTTTTGATGAAGTTGGGTAGGGGCTTATCAACTTTATTTATTCTTTCAAAGAACCAGATTTTTGATTTGTGGATTATTTCAACTATTTTCTTCATCTCAATTGAATTAATTTCTACTCTAATCTTTATAATTTCTTCCCATCTTTGTGCTCTAGGTTTGGTTTGCTCTTCCTTTTCTAGATGTTACAGGTGCAATATTAGGGTATTTGTTTGTTCCCCTTCTGTTTTCCTAATGTGTGAGTTGATAGCTATAATTTTCTCTCTGAGAACTGCTTTCATCACATCCCATAAATTCCAGTAAGCTGTGATTGAATTTTCATTGAATTATAGATATTGTTGAATTTCTTGTTTAATTTCTTCTGTGACCCATTGATTACTGAATAATATGTTCTTTAATTTCCATGAATTTAGTGGGTTTTCTGGTTTCTTTTGTTGTTTATTTCCAGTCTCATTGCACTGTGGTCGGATAATATGCATGAAATAATTTATGTTTTCTTGCATAAGAAACTTATGCATGACCTATGGACAAGTATGTGGTCTATTTTAGAAAATTACTTATGTGCAGCTGAAAAACATGTATGTTCAGCTGTGGCTGGTTGGAACACTCTGTATATGTCCACCATGTCCATTTGTTCCAAGCTCTGGTTCACTTCTGCTACTTCTTTGCTAAATTTTTGTCTGGTTGACTTATCTTTTTGAGATAGAGGGGTGTTAAGGTCTCCTGTTAAGACTGTGGTCTTAGATTTTTCATGTCCCTTAAGATTTGTCTTACCTAGTTGGGTACTCCTGTGTTTGTTACATAGATATTTTTGAGTGTTACCTCATCCTCTTGAATTTTTCCCCTAACCAATATATAGTGGCTTTCTTTGTGTCATTTGATCATTCTTGGTTTGAAGTTGAGACTGTCTGAGAACAGAATTGCTAGTCCTGCTTTTTTCTCAGGTGCTGGGGCATGTAGTATTGTTTTTCATCCTTTGACTTTAAGCCTATGAATTTCTTTTTCAGTTAAATATTTCTTGTACACAACATATTGCTGGATTTTGTTTCCTAATCCACCATGCCAGTCCATTTCTCTTAATTGGTGAATTGAGTCCATTTACATTGATGGTTATAATTGAAATGTGTTAACTTACTGTTGTCATGATATTTACCTGCTGTTGTTTACTAATTTTTTACCCTGTATTTAATTGTTTCTGCTGTTCAGTGGGTTCCTTCTGTTCTCATTTGTGGAGTTCTGGTCATTGTGGTCTGTAGGACATCTTTCAGTAGCCTGTGTAGGATGGCTTTGTCATCATGAAATTCTTTAGTTGTTCTTTGTTGTGGAAATATTTCACTTCTCCATCAAACTTGAAAGAGAGTTTTTCAAGGTATAGTAGTCTGGGCTAGAATTTGTTTTCATACAGGACTTGAAGAACTCTGCTCCATTCTCTCCTTGTCTTCACGGTTTGTGCAGAGCAGTTGGCTATAATTCTGATGGGTTTCCCTTTGAATGTGATCTACTTCTTTTTTCTAGCAGCTTTCAGCATATTATTCTTGTGTTGGGTTTCTGGGATCTTAACTAATACATGGCTTGGTGTGTTTTTATTTGGATTGAAGTTATTGGGTGTTCTGTATGCTTGGGTTACCTGAATGTTGAATTGTTTCCTCATATTTGGGAAGTTTTCTGCTATTACTTCTGCCCATATTCTTTTTATATCATTTGTATCAACTCTTTCATTCTCATTTATGCCAATTAATGTCACATTGTTCATCTTGGCATCATCTTTCAGGTGATGGATTATTTTTTCCCCCATCCTGGTTTTTTTTAAGAGATTATTTCTTACTTTTTCACTAGCTGAACCAGCATCTTCAAGATCTGAAACTCTGTCTTCGCTTTCACTGAAATGGTTTTGTATAATCGTGATTCAGATTTTAAGTTCTTATATATCTCTTTGACTCTGCTTCGTGTTATCTATTTCTTTTCTGTATTGCTCATTCCAGGAATCCTTCTTATTTCTGATGTCCCTCTAATTATTTTATGAATGTCTTCTTGACAGGTAGCTAATAATTCTTCTACTGCAGTGGTTTTCATAAATTGGATTGCCTCTATAGATTTCCAGAATTGATTCTCTACTTGAGATGTTATGATTTCAAATAATTATTTTTTTATTTCAGAAATTATTTCTGCTTTGAGTTCCTCTTTACCTTTCTGCTGTTGTTTCTCTGCTTGCAATGCTGTTAATTCATATGTTTCAGCTGGAATAGTGTTCTCTGCACTTGTTGTGGGTGGGCATTGGGTTCCCCCATACATTTCTGGATTTGATTCATTACTTCCCATGCTATGTATTGAAAAATTTCTTTTTTTATGTCAGGCATTAATTATCTTCTGAGTTCCACTAAACCTTTCTGCTGTTGTTTCTGCTGTTGTTTCTTTGCTACCACCTCTGTTTATTCAATCATTTTAGCTGAGCTAGTGTCCGCTGTACTTATTGATGGACTCAAGGCCTGAGGTTACCTTTTGCTCCTTGTCTTTGTCATTTTGTATAGCACTGACCTCTTACTTTTGCTGTAGAGCTTTGGTGCAGTCACAGCCTTAGCACGTTATGAGATTCAGTCTATTAAGTTTGAGATTATCCAGTTATGCCTGGCCTGGATCTAGCTGTTGTTTTCAGTTCAATTTTGCTGCCACTCTTCTGGTACACTGTGAGCCTGTGGTTTCCTTCTGTTGTGTCACTGGTCCAGGGAGCATTGGGGAGTGCAGAAGCTCTCCCACATACTCACCAGGCCAGGTGATGTTAGATTGAGTGCTGGGAGAGTTGGAAAAATTCTCACTCGGTTAGTGGGCTTGGGAGCAGGGGCTCTGGGGAGTTGCCGGGCAGGCCAGTCTGGGGTGTCTCTGGCTGATCGCTCGCTGGGATGTCTTGAGGGCAGGGGCTCTGGATGGCACAGAACAAGTGGGGAGAAGCTGAAGCCTCTCCGACACACTCACCAAACCGGACTTGTGTGGATCGATGCCGGGAGAGTCATAAAAATTCTGACTTGCTTGGTGGGTTTAGGCACAGAGGCTCGGGGGAGTTGCTGGACAGTCGGTCTTGGGTGTCTCTGTTTAATCATAGGCCAACACCTTGTTTCATCTTTCCTCCCACCTGCCATAATCTCTTTCCTTTCTTTCTAATAAGGATTTCCCTCTCTCTGTTTCTTTAGTTTACTCATATAATAGAAAACATGTAATATTTGACTTTTAGAGTATAGTTTATTTCACTTCACATGACAATCACATGACAGGTCAATCTATACAAGTGGCATTATTTTGTTCTTATTTATTGCTGAATACTGTTTCACTTAGAAATACATAAGTTTTACACAATAAATACCCATGTTAGTTTGATGTAATATTATTTTCTCTTTAATTTTTTTTTTTGAGACGGGGTCTCACTGTGTAGTTCAGGCTGGCCTTGAAATCACTATATAATTCATAGTTGCCTGGAACTCTTGGTGATTCTCCTGTCTCAGCCTCCCAAGTGCTGGAATACAGGTGAGCACAACCACACCCAGCTCACATAATGATGCTTTCAAAAAGAATATAGCAGTAGAGTGTGAAATGAAATTAAGAGTGAAAACTAGGTTGCACAGAGGAAAATATTGTACTAATGAAGTTGTAGCACATTGCCTAGGAGTGATGAATGATGAGACAAAAGTATCATGAAAACTAAAAAGTGAAAGCATAGCCACTGTCTCACCAAGTATGAAACAGAAGAAATACTTAAATGCTACTATGAAGTGTTAACTTCATGACAGAGAACCAATGACAAATAAAGGATTTATGAGATAGCAAATCATTTTGGAAAAAAAGAAAGAAAGAAAGACAGCAATAGGAAAAGACTACAGAATTAGAAAGAAGAGTGAGGAGGTGGGGAGAATTATGGGACAGTATTGTGAGAGGAAGAGAGGCCAAGAGCGAGGGAAGGGTATCTGCATGTGCTGGCTGGGTGGAGACACAGGTGGAAACTGTGAGAAATTATTTCTGGCTTAGAGTCGGATACTAACTCTTCAGATGATTTTAAACACTTCATCCATCCCTTTGATGAGAAGGCATGTCATCTATGAGTAAGTTAATTTTGAAGGTGTTGAGCTGGAGGACAAATGGAAAAGTCATGTCTGGACAGAGTAGGGCACTGGAAAAAGAAGAAACTGGTCAGGTGTAAGTCAGCATTGGTGGCAGAGCTGTGAATCACAGCAAAGACAGGCAGGGATTCCCGAGAATACATTTCATTTCCTCCTGGGCATAGTCTGATCCTACACATCAGCCTTCCTTATGGATAATTGTAACCATACCACCGAGGTATGGGCAGTGTAGTGTGGACTCCAGGTCACTGGCGAAGCCTCTGAGCTGGGTTTAAAATCAGAATTGAAGACACAGGGAAATACAGAATTCTGGCATAGTCCTTTATTCTGTATTTCTTAATGATTAGATAGTGCATAGAGACCAAAGTGAAGGATTCTGAGTCTTTGTGGATAAATCTGTCAGTGGGAAGATGGTCTCTCAGAATGAGTCCATCGTGGGCCCACAGCATGAGCAATGAATGCGTGTAGTCAGGTCTGTCAGTAACATAGGGATCATTGATATCAGAAGGGTTGTGGAAACAGTGATTTGTGTCATGAAAAGACTTAAAGGAAGATTGATGAATGCAGCTCTAAGGAGAGGCCCAGGCAGCACAATTGAGGTACTTAAGAGATTTCTTAAAAAAGTCAATTGAGAAAAAATAGTTATAAAAGAATTTAAGGTTATTCCTCATCACCAAAATCAAGGTGGAAAAATCTCAATAAAGGAATAGGTGAAGATCCTTCAGAAAAATGCCATTCAGGTTTGCTGGAAAGAGTTTACTGCTAAATTAACTGAGCACAATGGGCAGAAGTTTATTTAAAATAGGAATAACCCAAGCCTTCTGGAAGATGAGAGCGTTAGAGCCAATCTGGAGAGGTTAATTGAAGAAGCTTAGGAGAGTCCTGTGGGATTAAATTTTCATAGAAAGTGGGTAGGAGTAAGTTGGCTAGTACAGGTATATGGAACACATGCAAACAGTAAGGAATATTTTCTCAGAAAGCAAAGACAAGAGTACAGAAAGTCATCCTTACCAGAAAACATTCTCTATGTTTCATTTCTTTAAGATAACAAAGAAGCAATGGAAAACAGCACTCACATTTGTTGTTATAGATTGAAGCTATGCTGTGAACAGATTATGGGAGAATTATAAAATCTTCTTGATTTGACCTCTGGCAGTTTTCAATTTCAAAAACAAATGTGGGACCCAGGCACAAGAAAATTTGCATATGCCATAATATATTTTTAGATCATTTAAATCACATCCATATCTTTCCAGTCTAATTAGGCAACTGATTTGACTGCAGTACCTACAGTGATGTAAGGATTTGAAGAGCCATAACACAAAAGACATTTTCTTTTCATCAGGTGAAATGCCTAATAAATGGCAGGGATAGGAAAAGCAATTCTTGATTCAATGCCTTTTTGTTCAAGTAAAATGAATTAGTAAACAATCATTGACCACATTCACATGTTGCTCTATTTTTCTTTTTGGAAGACATCTTTCATAGGCTTCTTATAAGACCAGCAAATGAGTATATCTGTAATGAGAATAATGCAATTGACTATATTTTTAGTGCCTTAAGTTCATCATATATTGTTTCACTAACCACCAACATCTATTCAAGTTACATTCTATAATTCTACAAGCATAGACACTCTGTTGATTCAAATTGTTGAGAGGATTATTTCCATCAGAGAATTACAGGTAAGCAAAGTGATATTTCTCTGATATTAGAGAAAAGGAGTTAAATATGGAGTAAGGTAAACAAGGGGAAATATATACAACTAAGATGTCAATGCCTGTGTATCAGTTCTCCCAGGTGAATGCCATTATTATGAATCAGACATATACTAATTAAAAAGAAGACAATTACTAACAGATTTTTCATAACAGTAAACATGGCTATGGGAAAATACCCCTCTCCTTCTTTTATCCAGACAAAGGATAAAGACTATTTCCTTCACATCTTAAAATGCTTAGCAACAATCTAAATTCTAATTCTCATCTGAAACAGTTTTGATTCAGTTTCTCTGGCTAGTACTGAACGGCATTTAAGACAATGCCATAGAGGGAAGATACAAGTTCTTTGTTTATAGACAAGGAGAAATATGATAAATGCTGTCACAATTGCTTTCTATGTAACCCCTGCATTAATGTGAGTGATTATAGTATTTGTATGCAAACTTGAAAACTAATAGTATTAGTATTCATAACACAGCACAATGTCTACTTAGATCCTAATAGGATTTCCCGTAATATTTTATATGGTGTAAGGACTCTCAGAAATTGGCTTCTCTTTTGCAGTGAACTAGCTTTGTCAACTCCAAAACTCCTTGCATGCTTTGATGTAGAGACCATAGTATCCTTCTTTGAGCAAACTAGAATTCTAGCTGTATCCAATTAATGTGGATGCTGTCATGCATTTGAGAAAAATATTTTAAATCCAAATAAGGAGGAATTTTGCAAAGGAATTCTGTAACAATGAAGAATAACAATTCCATAACTTGTTAAACAGAAATCATACATGATGTTAGTGGTAAAAAGGTACATATCAGGTCAGAAAATGCTAAAAAGGGAATGGCTTCTGCCATTATCACCTTGTTCTATGCTTTTTGTGGTTTTGAGAAAATGAAATAAACCTTAGTAAGTAATAGCTCATAAGATTAGAGAAAGTGATAGTATCATTCTTTCTTTTGACTAATCTATAAAAGCAATTAAGCAAGAGCCATAAAATAGAATTTTTCTTTTTCTACTTTTATTTGGGTGGGGGATATGGCACGTTATATAATCTAGTCCTTTTAATGTTATTTTACATGTTAAGATGCCTAAGGTCTTTTACTAATTGGAATACTTTGTATCAGACTCATGTTGGGATGACACATCTTGCTGAAGAAACCATGAGGGGTATAAGACAAGCACTGAGATATTTTTTATACTTTCCTAATTTCTCTGTGCACTTCAAGTTTCATGTAGGTCAGTTAACTCTTTCATCTATTATTAAGACTCGTAAGCCTTGGATAGATCCTGTTTTATTTTAGCTCATGCTTCCTATCTGACTTCCTAGCTCATGTCCAAGTTGGTGGCTTCCTGCCTGATTCCTGTACCTGTCATTGACCTGGAAATGGTGAATGAGTGACAAGTTCAAATAGGTAAGACATAGGGATTTTTGTTCAGCTGGAACTTACTAATTCTTATCACAGAGAGGAAGAGTTTTGTTTCTCAAGGAGTTCATACCTAGTCTGTGTGATCCCATTTCAGTGTTACAAAGTGGCAAAACATTGGTTTGGACTTAGGACACCCGGTTCAAACCTTGGCTCTGTTTGAGTCTGCTCCTGCTGTTATAGCAGAATACCTTTGTCTGGAGGTCTGTAAATGTGAGAAATGTGCTGCTTACAGTTCTGTAAGCTGGGAGGTCTAAGATCAAAGTCCTAGCAGATTGGGTATCTGGTGCAGCTTCCTGGGGCCTCTCTGGGAAGAAGATAACAGAGATGTGCTTGCTCCTTTGAGTGTATTATAAACGGAACCAGCCCCCGTCCCCCGGGAAGAGGAGTCCTCAGGGCCTGTTCACTTCCTAAATGCACACTCATGCTATTCACTGTGAGTAAATTTCAAGATGGACTTTGCCATTTCCAGTCATACTGTAGGGCCTACTTAATCTATCCATGACTCAGTTTCCTCCTCTGGAAGTCAAGTATTAACAGGAGTTAGTCTTTGGGTTTGTCTTCAAGGTTATGGATTGATTCCTGGCTCAACTCTTTCATCCAGAAACTGCTCTGTCTGAAACTCAAGGAGATATGGAGCAAATATGGCATTCTCTAAAGAGAGTATTCTATCAGCTTGTGACGAGAGAGAAGTAGCTGGTGTACCAGCAAGGGACCTGCAGGAGGGGTGGCTCCTGGGAAATGGACCAGAAAGACTAAAGCTATAGGCAGGATCTGTCCTATGATAGAAGCTAAAACAGATGAAGGTTGATGCACTGAGCACAAGTTCAAGCCAGGCAGTAAGGTGTGGTTAGCAGGAAAGAAGAGATTTCCACTAAGAGCCAGGATGTAGCCCCTAACTGACACTGCCTGGGCAGATCTACAGAGAAGAAGCAGTGGCAGTTGGCTTGAGGACAGGAACTGTTTCCTCTTTGTTCTGGTTATAGCACACTTTCCTTGTAGCAGTAAAAGATTGTGTTATGAGTTATTTCATTAGTTTTTGAAGGATCACTTTCACTGTCTTCATTTCTTTGTGATCTTACATAACAGAGATTTCTAAATTAGAGGGAAACACTTCTTAATTAGATGCAACTAACTTATGGAATTGTCTCATTAGAATTTATTCACTTTCCTGGTGTTAAACAGCAATGGATCACATCTCAAGAAACAGTTTGATGTGAACCATATATTCATACTTGAGCTATCTTATCAATAAGGCTGATTTCAAGCCCATGTTCTACGATATATTAGCTATAAATTTGGTCCATATTTTGAATGGTAAAATTAGGGTAATGTGAAAAGATTATAGATCAAATAAGCTACTGTTTTACTAATATTTCTGAGATTTAATTCACACTAATACAAACTAACTATTACAATGTAGAAAGTAGAAAAAATGCAGGCACAAAAGGGCTGTTCATTTAATTAATCATCTCTTCTTTGGAATTTTAGAAATTATGCTAGGAAAGGATCTAGATTTCCCAAGAAATGGGATAAAATTTTTGAAGTTTTTAGTGTTTGTTATTTAATGATACCTATTATGTTTTCTTGAATATATTTACACTTACCTTTATGTGATCCATATATTTGATCCACATACCGAGAGAGAGAGTGAGAGAGAGAGAGAGAGAGAGAGACAGAAACAAAGAGACAGAGAAAGAGAGAAAAAGAAAGAGAGAAAGAGAGAGAGAGAGAGAGAGAGAGAGAGAGAGAGAGAGAGAAACAGAGACAGAAAGAGCCTAAGGGAGAGAGAGAGAGAGCCAGAGAGAGAGAGATGAGACAGAGACAGATAAAGAGACAGAGAGATAGGGAGAGGGAGACAGAGATAGCTACAGAGACAGAAAGAGGCTAAGGGAGAAAGAGATGATTTCTATGTCAGTACTAATATTGTCCATATGCAATTAACATTTTTAGAAGAAAATATGGAAAGGAGAAAGAAAATACTTATTTAAAAAATAAGTGGAAATAAAGCTTTGTAAATAGGTGGAAAAGAGCGGTTGAGTGGACTAGAGATTGAGAAAAAAAGTAGAATCTATCTATCTATCATCTATCTATCTATCTATCTATCTATCTATCTATCTATCTATCTATCTATCTATCTATCTGATATACAGATATAAATTTCCTATGTGGATGTGATCATATGTATATCTTAAATGTACCAATAAATTTAATTTAAAAAACAAAAAATATGCCAGTATATGCTGCAAAAAAATGGATGATTGATAAAAAAAAATGATAAGAGAATTTTTTTTCTTTTCCATTTTGCTTTATTGCTTTGAAAATCTCTTAAGCATTTCTATCAACATAAAACAGGTAAGAGTCCCAGTGGGCACAGGGTAACCCTGTGGATAGATGGTGCATATCAAAAAAGCTCCATTGACGTATCAGCTAGTTACAGCCATGTACTACCTTTCTGCTCACTGTGGAGAATCTCTGGCAGAACCTTCAGAAGTTGATTAAAAGTCAAAAAGAGCAGGATCAGCCACAGTGCAGGAAGTGGGTTTTGTCATATACACTGTAGCTGAGAGTGACATGGGCTGAATGTTTTCCTGGAGGGGAGTTTGGTGTGCATTAAAAGTGGCAAAGACACCAATTCTTTGACGTAGCAATTGCATACTTTGAAATACTTCTAAAGATATAATCAGACAGCTGTGCAGATACATACAGGTGGAAGGGTGTTCAGTTTAGCATTGTTTATAAGAGTGAAAACTTGGAAACTCTTTAGATGGTCATCATGGTGGGATATTTATGGCATTCTTACATGATGGAGTAATATGTAAATACTTGAAGTATCCATAAACACCCACAATCTCGAATGTTTAAAAGCAAGATAGACAAACATTCCACTTTGTAATAAAATACTTGGAAAACCTGAAGGCACGTGGATATTAGACAAGAACTGCCCCAACATCATATTTTTGTTTTCTTCTTATAGCTATTGGCCCTATAATCAGTACACCTTAATTTTGTAACCCCTTAAGCATAACTGTTAAATAGAAATAAAACCTTTGTGTTTTTAGAGCTGAGATTTTTATCTCTGTTACATGGCCCAACATTTAAAACAATGCCTAGTTATAGTAAGAGTTAAATCAAACTATCTAGTGCATGCTCACTCTGTTCTATCTCAACCAACCCCAGAGATACCTGGCACATTGTTTTAAACAGTTGTGTTGAACTTACCCAGCTCTACACAGGAGTCTTCATGTACTATGGAATACTAACAATTTAAGGTGGTGCTTTAGTCCTGCAGGACTCACATAATTTAGTTCATATTCTTTATTGAGTTTACATTGGGGATCAAGTGTCAAAACAAAGAGAAGACAAGTGATAATGTTTAGCTTTTTGCCTTTCTTTTTAAAATAAAAAATTGGAAGCTAATTGCAAACAGATAAAAGACCTGAAGCATTTATATAAGCTAGTCAGCATCTTCTGAATATTCTTATGGTTGGAAAATTTATCCCTACATCATGACTTATCTTTAATGTAGATCCCAGAAACTTAATTGTAAACTTTATTGCAACTATGATCCAAGTCTTTGATTTATATTTCTCCCATCAGACATGCACAAGCAAGATTATCATTAGGAAATACAGGGTGAGGAGTAAGAGGCCTAATGCAAAAGATATTTTCAGGTAGACAGTGATAGAGAGCTAGTTAATATCATCAGGCTTCCAATAACTGCAACTTGGGAGCTTAAAAGGTAGGAAAATCTGACTTGTCTGTTGCAGCACTGGGGAACACTGAGTTGTTTGCAATCTTTCATTGTAGTTTGGTGTTGTCTTCGATGGACAGATTAGAATTATTCTTTTGCCTTCTCAGATACCTTAATTGACAGCAGATCTCTTTCAACGATTTTGATTTCTATCTCACCACACCCTCCTACATCACCTTTAGACATGCCTGTCTTTGATGGCCGCGTTTTCCTTCATATGGCCTCTTGCTTCAGTCATGCTTTGAACTGTGTTCCCTTCCTTCACTGTCTATCACTACCATTCATGTCCTCACTTGCCTCCTTGCTTGGCTTCTCCCATGATCCATTACTGTAAGTCATTGCTGGCCTTTACTCTCAGTTACTCTGAAATCTTTCTCCATCAGACTGCTCTGGAAAGTCCCCATGCTTGGTCAACCCAACTCCTCCCCTACTTCATCTTAAATTCTAGAAGCAAAATGAGGCCAATCTAAAACACACTAACGCACCGAATGGCCACATTTGTATTCACAGCCAAGATTATCAAAAGGTTCTGTAGTGCTGCCTCTTGGACCTTCGGGATCATTTCTTACCACAAACACCCTGGCCTCATCTCGCACTGTCTACAGGATGAGGAGCCATTGTCTTTCCTGGGCAATGTGCTTCTGTATCTCCTTCCATCACAGAAGCTGAGCTATCCCTAGTCCACAAAGGCAGCCCAGCTCTTTCTATCCTGAATCCGAGCTACCTTCCAGCCTTAGCTGAAAGTCACTGCAATTGACCCTTCTCAACCCAAAATTGTCCTTTTCATCTTAAGCTAAATGACACCAGCCTGAAATATACTAGCATGCTGACCTTAACTGGACTGCTTTCACAAGTGTATAACATGGCATCTTATATCTTACATAGCTATCCTTTTGGGCCTCACTCAGTGAATTCACCATTTCTCCTCTTTCTTTCACACTTGGAAAGTGTAGAAATGGACAGTAAACAAATGAGCACATCGTCTATGGCAGAGGTAATAAGGGCACTGCAGGAAAAGTAACTGGGTGAAGCAAAAGCACAGAGGAGAAAGCAAACCCTCCAGGAGAATGCATTATCTACCATCTCAGTGAGAAGGAGAGCATTGTGTTCATCCCGGCAGTGTCCCCACTGCTGACAGGCCAGGAGCACACTCCTGTGTTCCTTGCTCTCATTCTCCTGTCTCGGCAGTCACCCTCTGGTGAGCAGCCACCAGACTTTTCACCCAGGCTACTGCAGTGGCCCTGAAGATGGTTCTCCTGAGGCCTCTCTCGCAAACCCACTCAAACCTCAGAGGGGCTGGAGGTAGGTTTTAACTTGGAACAAGGTCAAGTCACTCCTTGCTCAGAATTTCCCAATGCTTCCATTACACTAAAATACAAACCAGAAGCCCTTGCCAGAGCTCAGAGGAGTTTGAGTTGGCACCAGACTGCTTTTCTGACCTCATTGCTTCCTTCTCTCAGCCCCTCCATTCTGCGTTCTCTTGCTTTCCTTCAAACACCCCAAGCACGGCCAGTTCTGCGCTTGCTCTTCATCTGCCTAGCAGACTCTTCTTTGCACAGCCAGCACTCTCCCTCACTCAGTTCTGGGCTGTGCCTGAATCCTACATTCTCCCGGAGAATTTGAATCCTCCTCTGTGCTTCTGCTTCACCCGGTTGCCTTTTCCACGGTGCCTTCACTACCTCTGCCATATATTATGGGCTTATTTGTTTATTCTCTGTTTCCACTAGATTATTATCTCCATGAGAATGAGAACATTGTTTTCATCACTGTAGTATCCCCAGCTGCTTATGGGCATTGAGTAAACATTTGTAAGTACTTAGTAAATATTTGTGGAAAGAGTTCTTGGGTTTTTGTGACAGCAAAAGAGAGGGAGCCACATTCTTTCCAAGAGGTTCTTCTACTGAGACAGGCATTGAGTGGAGAGATGTGCCAGGCAGCAAGGGAAGGAGTCACAGGAGAATCCTGTCCCAAGCACATTGTGCTTAGAAGCATGGAGCACACAATTTTTAATTTTAGAGAAAATAATACTCTCTATGATTATAATTTAAGAATAGATGGAGCAGAGCTTAGGGCATGGGTTTTCAGTTAAGCAATATTGCTGTATGAATATTGCACTATCCTAAGATTTTTCAACATCTTTCACATGCTGATTTTTTTTTTTTTTTGAGTATTGGGAAATACTTAAATAATTTGAGTCTTATAGCTATGGGTTAAATGATACAGAACTAGAAATCCAATTGCCAGGATTATACCTTCCTCTCTGAGACAGTACCTACCATTTCTAATATTTTTCAAGCCTTATCCAAGTAGGGTATAGAAACTACATATATACTGATGTACTTTTGTGTATAGACTGTGTCTCTGAGTTCAGGGTGTATTTAGTGACAAATTAGAGATCAGCTCACTCTTTATCTGAATGAACAGTGCTGGTGTGCATCAATCCAACTCAAAGAATTTCATGAATTACATGAGCAAGTTGGAAACATGTATGAGCTGTTAGGTGTTTTTTTCTGTGGAGAGAAATCAACAGATGTAAGGATAGTCAAGAAGAAATAAAGAATGATGAAAGAAAAGAAAGCATGCCTCTTTTAGATCTTTATTTATCAAAATGGATCATAGTCTCATTTGTAAAACAATCATTGACAAGGATAATGAGATAATCTGGAAGGAACTATTTGAGATGTATTTCTGACCTTAGAAGAGAATTATACTGTTTAAGGAATCCATGTGTGCATAAAATGGGAGTTTCCTTGGCAAAGAAGAAAGGGAAAATGAGGGTGAGGAGGCCTTCAGTCTTTCTCCCAAGAGTTGAATAAAAGCATGAAAGAAAAAGTTTTACATAAACAAGGTTTTTAGAATATGTGTTTATGACACTGGTTGGTGGTGTTTGAAAGAAAAATGTCAAGAATGTTTTTACATAATGAAATCATTTAATATGATTTTTGGACACAAAATAAAAGATTATGATTTTTACCTGCAATATCTGTTAATAGATGAAGACAATTTTGTTATGGTTGTGATGAATAAAGCATGATTTTTCTCATGCAGATACTGTAAAGCAACTTCAGAGCAACTTCTGAAGTCCTGCCTACTTCAGAGATTTACCTTGGAAGTCAAACTTGTGTATATATGAAGCTTCATTATAAAGCACAAAACACAATTCAGGGCTGGCCAAATAGCTCAGTAGATTAAAGTGCCCGCAAGCAGGTACAGGGACTGGGGTTTGATCCCTGGGCCTGCCATGCCAGCCCTGCCCCCAGGGCATGCTGAGACAGCAATTGAGACTGGATATGGTGGGGCAAGCCTGTAATCCCAGCTCTTGGGAGGTTGTAAACAAGTGGATCACTATGACTCCCATCTAGTAGTGAGACCCTGAGCACCTTGTAGACCTTCCCTAAAAATAAAGCATAAAACATAATTCAAAATATGTTAGTTTACAGAGAAGGAGAAGCTCTGCGGTGGAATTCATGAACGACAAAAGAATTTTTTCAAGTAATATGTACATATTTTTCTAAAAGCTAAAAAAATATGATTGTTTTTTGGTCTGCTCTTAAATTCCAAAGCACTTATCACAAATGAGCTTATTAAATTGCTGTCGATGAGGTGGTTTGTCAGTGCTATTTGTTCCTTGTTTAGAAATAAAGCCATTTAGACATCTTGACTTGCTTGGAAACCATAGGTAATGAAGCTAGAAATATAATTATGTTTCTTAGTGTCTCACTTAGTTTTTCTTCACAGAGTTAGACCAATTTGACATTAGAAATACATTCTAATATTTTGTCTTAATTTCTTTTGTCATATATTACAATAGCTTTAAAACCTTTTGACTGTAAACAAGAGTTTAAATTGATACTACAAACTAGTACATATATATACAATACTTGTATCGATAGAAATACATAGATAGATATGAAAAAAAAGATATATGGTACCAGAAAATAATATGCACTACTCCATGTGCACATAGCAGTGACCTTTTATATTCTGTTTAATTTCACCAAAAACATGATTATGATTTATTAATTTGGTTTCATAACCAACCAGCGACTTCTGACCTAAAACATAAAACATGGTAGCCTAGGACAGTGATGGCAAGTATTTTAGAGACTGATTGCTCACATTGCAAGCCATTACCCACTTACTTACTACAAAGTACCAACATTGCAATTCAACCAATATATCTGATGCTTGGCTGCCAGAACTATGTGGTTCATCCGCCAGCTGCAGTTTGTGTCCCATAGATGCTGGAGCACTATCTACCACCAGAGACTCTCAAGAAGTGTTTCATTATCCATGAGAACTGTTTGTGCTTATTTACTGGTTATTCTCATATTGGAACTATTAAAATATGATATCTAAGGTAAGACAGACATAGATGGATTGAGAAAATAAAATGCAGAACACATTTTGTTTTGCCTCAAAAATATCATCCAACCCAAGGTCTTGTCCTCACCTTTCCTACCAGATTGGGTTCATTTTTCAAACGCAGTAGTTACAAAGTTGAAGGAAAGAGCTCCAGGTGACTTTTTCTGCCTCATCACTTCCTTTCTAGCCAATAGCTTTATCCTGTATGCACGCTATCTTCTATTACAGTTGCCAGGCTCTACAATTTTGCCTCTGTGGAGGGCACCACTGTATATCCCCTAATAGTGAATTAGTCTTCTTTTTAACTCAGCTCCTCTTAACAAACAAATGTGTGCATTTTATTCACTTCTTGTACTCTCACAGAGTGTGCCTTAGCTCAGCACCTAATCACACTTTATGTGGACAAGCACAATATCCTCATATGTTTCCTTATCTCTCTGTATTCTCTTCAAATCAGTTCTTAATGTCACAAAACAGAAATGTCAATGCTCTTTTAACATGAGCTACTCAATGAATATTTCGTGATAGAATAAATCTCCTACTCTTCTTGACAAGTAAAACTAAAAAACAGCGATGGCCTTATTACCAGGCTTCAACTGAGTTCTCCAATTTCATTACCAGGCTCCCACTGATTTTTCCCATTATAACCTCCATAACCTCTTTTATACCTATCATGTTGGTTAAGATGGAATTACAACATGAATGGCTTTGGGGACTGACCCAGAGATGGGTGGAGTACACTTGTGTGTTTCTAAGTGTGCTGGGCAGGTCATGGAGGAAGAAGTGTAGGGGTTTGTTTGTATCTGGTCCTTTTCCTATCCTGTCCTAACAGATGTCCCTTGATCTGCCTCCTGGATACCTTGAACTGGCCAGCTTTGCTCCTCCATTCTTTTCCACCATGATGTTTTGGCATTAGAAGCAGTGGACTATGAACTGAGTCTTTTGAAACCATAAACTCAATTAAACTTTTTCTCCTTTAAGTTGTAGGTGTAGTATGTCATCCTTAAGAAAGGTGATAGGGCCTCCCAAATAGCTCAGTGAATTAAAGTGCCTGCAAACAAGCATAGGGGCTAGGGGTTTGATCCCTGGGCCTGATATGCCTTCCTTACCCTCAGGGTACACGGAGATGGCAACTGAGATTGGGCTTGGTGGCACACACCTGCAATCCTAGCTCTTGGGAGGCTGTAAACAAGTGGATCACAGTGAGTCTAGTCTAATAATGAGAACCTGAACACCTTGTAGACTTTTCCCTAAAATATGAAAAAGAAAAAAGAATGGTGACTAATCTACCTGTCTTTATTTTGGCACAGCCTGTGTCCCAAGCACTACTCATGTTTCTGTACCATTGCACACAAACATCAAAAGCCAAGATCTCTCATGGGACTCCTGTCATTTTTTTTATAATCCCTTTCTTTTATTAGTGCATATTAGTCATACAGGCAAATGGATTTGGAATGTCAGACTCATGCAGAAGCCCAGCAACTTTTTTTTTCTCTTTCCATATTTTAAAGGTATTTGGAGTATCAATGTCTGTAATATATTTTGACTACATTTATGTTTCTTATTACTTTATTATTATGCTCTACTCCCTTTTCATCCTCTGTGCCTTCCAACTGTCTAGTAATAGGCATCCTTCTGTTTCCTTGACATTTTTTATAGAAAATATGAAATGTTTGTGCTTCTGAGATGGCATTGTTTTACTCAACATGATGATCTCCAGATCCATCCACTTTTCTGAAATAATTAATTTCTATTATTTTCTATGAGTGAAAAACACTTCATATGTATATACATCACACTTTCTTTATTCATTGATTTATTGATTAGCATTAACATATCCAGACTATTTCATATAGTACTGAAAAACATGGGTATACAGGAGGCTGAATGGAAACTGACTTTAATTCCTTTAGGTATGTATTAAAGAGTGGGATAGTCAGATCAAATCATAGTTCTATTTTTAGTTTTTTTGAGAAATCGCCATATTGATTTCCATAGTGGATGTATTAATTTACATCCCCACTGGCAGTGTAGAAAGTTTCATTCTTTTCTTCCCCCTCATTCTTGCTAGCATTTAGTGTCTTTTGTATCCTTGATGATACCCATTCTTACTGGGGTGAGATATTAGGATTTACATCACTAGACTGAGTACAAAGACCCATTTTCATCAATCTGAGTTGGCTTCACCTAATTTATTAAGCGTCCAAATGAAATAAAAAGACAGTGAAAGGACAAATTTGTTCTCTTTCTTCTTGGGCTGAGATATCCATCTGTGCCTGTCCTCTGATGTTGGAGTTTCGGGTTCCCAGGCCTTCAGATTCAAACTGAATTACACTATTGGCTTTCCTGTGTCTCCAGCTGGTAGGTAGCAGAGAGTAGAACTTCTTAAATTCTGAAATTATGTGTGTCAATTCCCATAGTAAATGTCACATGTGTAAGTAAATAAATGGCATTGAAATGTTACTTTATTATAATTAGTACAAAATTATTATCTTATAATGTACTAATAATATGTTTGACTATTGTACTGTTTCCCTGGAGAACTGTGATGTCAAGCAATTTAGATTACTGTACCCGAGTCTGTCACATTGATTTGCATGGATGTTGTACTGTGTAGCATTAACATACATAAACTGTACAGCATATCTCTGGACAACTACACTGAGATTTTCGAGATGTTGATCTCATGTGTACTCAGTTAAATCTTAATGTTTTGTGGAACAAGATTAATACACTTAAAACTACTTGATCTGAAAAATGATGTGTTATCCAAGAGTGGATATTGAATTCTGGGTGTATTTACTGGATATCTACTTTATGCCAGATCTGAAGTTAAAAAGAGACTACATCATTACCTACTGTTTTGGATCAATCTTGCAAACTCTAACACTTTTTATGCATTCATGCAGCTCTCTTAGCAAGAATGACTTCTATAAAACATTTGTCTTGAACACTCAGATTTGGCGAGTGAACTATCACAGTGCTTTGAAATGGCAGTGAACTGATTAATTTGGAGAGGGGCTGAGGGGTAACATTGATGTCACTCACAGTGTAAAGCAATCTCTCATGATCTGCAGAAAGGAGATAGGCATGGGTCTAGATTTAGGCTTTGGCATGTAGAAAGCCAGTTTTTCCATTTATTAAAGATGATATCTTTCTTCCAGTAAACCCGTTTGGCCCCTTTATCACAGATAAGGTGGTTTAGTGTGTTTGCAGTTGTGTCTGCATTTTCTAATCTGTTCCACTGATCTTCAGGTCTGCCTCTAGTCCAGTACCATGCTGATTTTATTACAGTAGTTTTATAGTACAATTTCAGGTCAGGGAATGTGACATCTCCTGCCTTTCCTTTGTTTCCCAGGATTGCTTTTGATATTTTGGGTCTCTTCCGGCTCAAAATGAACTTGAGAAAAGTCTTCTTTCACTCTGTGAGGTGCACCAATCAGTAATTGGCACTTCAATGAAATTTGAAAACAATGCCAGTATTTGCAAGAAATGAAAAAATCATAAAAATGGATCATACCATCCTGGATATGTGTAGGGCTTCTGGTTGACTGAGATTTAAGTGTGTAAAGTGGGAGACATTAACCAGAAACATAGATGAACAGTAGGCAGAAGTAGCCTCTTATACAGAGCGAGGGCTGTAGGGGTTCATGGGCACACAGAAACATCTCTTCTTTGTTTGGAGGGTGCTGGAGAGAACCATTTTCTTTTGCTAAGGTGTTCAGGGCATAGTGTGAATTTTGCCCCATTAGGGCCAAGTACAGTACACACAGTCTTTTTCCTGAGAAGGGGGTTGTCCATCTTTCTTGGGAGTAACCTCCCAGACAGCTGAGAGAATCAGTCTCTTGGAAGATCTACTGAGGCACCATGGAATAATCTAGTCTATATTAAAACAGTAGAAGCATCCACAAGAGAAAAAGTTGTTTACAGGGTTCAGGGAATTAGAATATGAAAGAGGGTGAGCGAATTAGCAAAGTCCAATTCTACTTGTGCTTTTGAGAAGAAAGTAGAAGTGCTATTCAGAAATTGACTGGTATGAAAGCCTTTGATGGCTAGGACACCGCGCATGCACTAATTTCCAGATGACAAACGTAAGATGTATTGCTGCAGACTGATGCTCGGTAAGAACAAGATTGAATGGATAACCTATTTGGTCTTTCGCAGC
Organism: Ctenomys sociabilis; assembly: GCA_004027165.1. Lineage (NCBI taxonomy): Eukaryota > Metazoa > Chordata > Mammalia > Rodentia > Ctenomyidae > Ctenomys > Ctenomys sociabilis. The sequence goes on along the minus strand of PVKA01001603.1, from coordinate 57,880 downwards.
TCCAGCTCGATTACATTTCTACCTCCATTATTCTATGATTATACAAGAAAAAGGAAATATAATATTGTAAGAGCTCAGGTATGATTTATTGACTTGCAGTATCTTTAAGATAACACATGTACTCTGTGTTGTTATTTTTGAGAGCATATTTTTTTTCATGAATAATCGTGAGTAGCATAAACAGGCTCATAAAGTCTATTTAAAGTGTCAGCACATAAGTTACTGCCAGTGGTGTTTTGGGGTTGCATTAACTTGTATATGTAATTTTTCTTCCTTCCTCTTCCGTCTCTCCTCCCCTTTCTAATTGATCATTTTCTCACTCATGCGCATTTAGCATCGCCTTGTTTGCTGGATGCCATCCCCGTGGGGGTCCCCCGTGGAAGCACAAGAGGACATGGGGGATGGTCTGATGAATCACAGGTATTTGAAGGCAGTTATAGAAGGTGGCCGTGATAGAGAAATGGAATATTTGCAAAATGCCAGAGGTGAAGGAATAGGACACACATGAGTAAAGCTGCCATAAAATCAAAGCTGTCAAAGCAACAAAAACTGTAGAAAAAAAATATTCTGGCGATGTTGGTCTCCCACACATCAAGGGGTACCATGAAGTGTATTAGTGAAGGAAATCCTTTAGGAGTTGAGAGCAAAAAAATTCCCATTGACTAGGAAAACGTGTGCTGAACTATAAATGCTCTCTGCCCCAGGAATTTTAGCGGAGACACACGGGGACTGGTAGGTAAAAAGCTATTTAGAGAGCAGGTACTTGCGGCACTATTTGAAAGTGCACAGCAAAGGTGAGTGGCTATAAAACAGAGGTATGAATTGAGGAAAGGGGTTCTCCCTGTCCCAGGCTGATTTCAGAGAACCATCTTAGAGGGTTAGAAATCTTGTGGTTAAAAAGCACCTGTTCAGTCCTTTCCTTTTCCTTTTCCTTTTCCTTTTCCTTTTTCTTTTTCTTTCTTTCTTTCTTTCTTTCTTTCTTTCTTTCTTTCTTTCTTTCTTTCTTTCTTTCTTTCTTTCTTTCTTTCTTTTTTTTTTCTGGGGATCAAACTCAAGACCTTGCACTTGCCAGACAGGTACTTAAACTCCTGAGCTGTGGTCCCAGTCCTGGTCCTTTCTTGACAACAGTAATATGAGGGAGTATTACTAAATTATCCAAAATGTCTCCTTTTCCTTCCTAGTATTCAAAGCAAGGGAGCAAGTGAATCCCCTGACTGACATAGAGAGCAAGAATTTAGAAAACAACCCTTATCTGTCAGATCCAGGCAGCTCGGATCTGACAGTGATTGGTTAGAAAGGGAAATGATGTGTAAACCTCAGGAAGAAGCATAAATATCTAGAGAAGGACCAGACAAGTTTTACAGTTTTGCTGCCCTGGCCTGATTGGGTGCTGACTCCCAGGATTCACAGCAATTCTGAAGGTGTGGTCAGGGCTTGGGTGGGAGAGTAGAGCAAACTAAGAAGCTGCAAAGAATAGATCTGTGATTTGGTCTAATCAGAAACAGTGTTATAACTCCCTGTTTGGAAAACAACGCACACAATTTTAAAAAAATTACATTGCTTTTGTCACACAACTATTGGCTTAGTTGAAAATACTTTTATGAATACAGAAAAGCATTCAGCAAAGGCTTGCTGAATTTAGTTCTATTCAAATGCCTCACAACACCGTGGATCTAGGGCCACTGTGTGAGGAGAAATTCCATTTCTGTTCTACAAGGATTTTTCTCACATCTAGCAGTTGAGGTAATGAAACAGTGAGAATAAGATGTAAAGCTGGGAAAACTGAAAAACCCGCTTGTTAGCGATGAGCTCACTTCATGGAGGGCCCTCTGTGAAGGCAGCCAAGCAGGAACCACCTTCAGACATGCAGGTAGGAGGGACAGCAAACAGAGCTCAAGGGGCCCTGGGGATCGCAGTCTGCTACAAATTCTTTCAGTAAATTGTTGCTCAAATTTCCCAAAAAGGCTCCTCATACTGATAAAAGTGACATTTGGTTACTTTCAGCTCTTCATCAAAAAAAAAAAATCTACAATAATAAATGTGCCTGTTTTGAGGGGCTATCTTCCTTCCTGGAATTGAGTCTCATGTCTCTGAAGAATCCAGAGGCCTGGCTCCTACTCTGCTACACAGCAGGTTGGGAGAGGCTTGATTCTTACTGGATATTTGGTCTTGGGGAAGTCAACTATATTATATTTCTCATTTTTCAAAACAAAGGAACTAACATTAGACTGCTTATAAGGTTTCTCCATGTTGAAAAACTTGACAATGAGAAGTCAATTAACTTCTTGAGTCTGTTTTCTTACCTATAAAATGGGATAGTGTAGTAAATCCCCTTTCCCCCCAGTCTGGCTATAAAACCCAAACCAGTTGCAAACTTTACAAGATGATATAAGAATTCATTATCAACAGGCCCATCAACATTACTTCTTTATTTCTTATATTTTTCAGTAAATATAAAAAGTTACCTTCAGGAACATGTTAAGTTTCTTGGGCTAAATTGTGAAAAGGAAAAAAGTGCACTGTGTACACATTGTGAATATTTGCTTTAATTTTTGTTACTAAATATCTGAACTCATCTTACAATAGAACACATTCTATACTTGTGTGACTGCAATCATGCCCCTGGTATTGGATTGGGGGTCTCATGGAAGGACCTGATTCTTGACTGGAGGCTCAAGCAACAGGAGAAACTGGTTTGGGACTAAATAAGCTCTTATTCAAGCAAAGCTGTCGGAAAACACTGTCAAGGGAATACAGAAAATGACTGGGGAAGGAAATTGCTTTTGGAATAAATGTTCTGTTCTTTCAAGTTTGCTCTGGTAGAAAAGTGCCCCTTTGAAGAGACTTAATAGAACCATTAGGAGGACAAAACATGAAATATCTCATGAAATCTTAAAAGGTTTATTTTATAACCTTTCCTACAGGTATATGTGGAGACCAAGGAAACCAAGAAGACGAAATTTGTACTCCTGTACACAAATGCGCGAGACTACTTGATGTCGAACGATTACAACTAAATCTATTCCAAGTATGCTATCTGAGCTGTTCTTTTTATTGCTACTTGTTCTTGTTGATAATCCTGTGCCACCTTTGTGGCTAGATATCAACGTGCTTCGTGTTTCCTCCACTGAAGCTTTACAGTTGCCCCTGCCTCTAATTATAATCAGTTGAGGTTCCCTTGAATTTTGTTGAAAGTTTCTCAGAAGGCTTCTCTTTCTGTATCTTTCCACTTCACAGTTACTGGACACTTACTGTGCATCCATCTGTTCAGCAAGTGTGACTTGGTTGCCTATTCTCAAGGCTGGCATGGTGACCCCGATAGTTTTTAGTTAGATAGAATTTCCAATCTAGAACTCTGAAATGCAGTCATAAGGGGCCACAGTCTCATTTACCTATGAAGAGCACCTAATTCAATCTTGCTTTGAGGAGAGGTCAAGATGTATTTGGGAAGACCACCAGGCATCGGTCTTCCAAGGCAAGAATACGGAGAAGGATATCTCTAGGCCCAGGATGGATGGAAGGTGAGTGAATCTGACAGGCCTGCCATGACAGATTATGACAGATTGTGTGCCTTAAACAACAGAAATTATTTTTTTATAGTTCTGGAGAACTGAAGTCTGAGACCAAGATGCTGTTAGAGTTAGCTTCTGGGAGACCCCACTCCCACTTTGTGCTTGTGGATGACTATTTTCTTTCCTTCCTTCCTTCCTTCCTTCCTTCCTTCCTTCCTTCCTTCCTTCCTTCCTTCCTTCCTTCCTTCCTTTTTTGTTATTTCTAATGTATTTGGTACAGGGTTTCACTACACAGCTCAGACCCATAGAGATCCTCCCTCTTTCAGCCTCCCCAGCACTTGGATCACAGGTTGTGCCATACTCCTGGACTCAGTGGCTGGCTCAGCACGCCTGCGGCAGGGGCTGGCGCAGTGTGTGGTGGCAAGGACAGAGCCCCAGTCCCTGGACGTACTTAAGCAGGAACTGTCTCACAGCCCTATGACGGCCTTCTTGGGTGGCTTTTCAGGATTTTTTCTAAGTATGCATACATTTCTGGTGTCTCCTCTTCTAATAATGACATCAACTTGATTAGATGAAGGTGTCACACTTAAGACCTCATTGAACTCTAATTAGCTTCCCAAAGATGTTGTCTCAGAAAACAGTTACATCAAGATTTACGGTGTCAACAAGAACAGTTCAGTCTATGTCAGAGAACAATGGATTTACATTTGTAGTTCAGTAGCTCTTAATTTTAGTCAGTGGGTAAAGCAATGGGAAAGAGTTATACATCTGAAGTTGTATTTTGGGGCACTGGGTAGCTCTTAAAGAATTCTCTGTCATTGTGTTAGTGGGTACACTCCCTTCACTCTGGGAGTCATTCTGGGATTTGGATGAACAACGGGGCTGAGGCCAGTGGCAAAGGGAAGATCAGAAGCAGAGAGACTGATAGAGGTTATAGTGGGCCAGGCCAGGGACAAAGATCTCCTTTTTCAGAAGTGTACAGACTGGGGAGGACCTCAGGAGGTAGAGTTAAAGAAACCAATTATGTACAAAGAGTGAGGAAGGAAAAAGTGGTAATAGTGAGCTATTCGGTATAACTGAGGCAAAAAGGCAAAAGTAAATAAGAGTGGAGTGGGAGAGGAGAGGAGACGCTCAGCTTCGACATGCAGAGCTCATGTCCTGCAGAAAGGCCCATGGAGGCGTACAGATAAGCCGGAGTCCCAAGAAGAAATGCTTAGATAATACTGGGGTGGAGTTAGCTGGAGCCTGGACACGTTCAGTGTTAGAGATGTGAGAATAACCGAAATCACGTAGATTGAGGAAGAATGAGAGGAAAGGGGAGTGAAAACCGTGAAGTTAAGAACAATTGCCATTGCAGATAAAAACATGAGAAGAAAATATCTTCCTTCTTAGTGGTGGACACATGAAAGATAATTTCTATATCGGTCTAATTGTTAATCTGAGCCTATACAACAAACAAATAATGAATTGTGTTTATATTATGATTTACCAAATGAGCAGCATTACATTAATTTGTTTCTCTGGTTCTTAAACATCTTTATTCTCTCTAATTTAAATTTCAATCTACGATTTGATTTTCAGCTTAAAGTCTTTTAAAGTCTAATTATTATTTTGGCTGCGTTAATTTCCCAAGTATTCCAATTAGTCTAAGATTAAAGGCCTAAATCCCTAATAACTAGCAATGGAGTTTTAAAATTTTCAATAACTCCATTAATGCCCTCAGATCTTGGAAAATTTGGCTTTCTAAACATTATCTTATTCTGTGCTTTTCATTTTAAGTTACATAATTTTAACAGCTATATTTAGCAGCTAATACACCACACACCCACCCCCACATCTACACATGTGTGAGTACATCCACTTGAAGATATTTACTATGACTGGTGTCAGGAAATTGGTGAGGCTATCATGAAAGGAAAGACCTAATGATCTCATAATCGACTTTTGGCTATGGTACATTCGATGACTGTTTCAGGCACTGGGCTTGATGCATTAAATGTGGAAAACGGAAGTGAACAGAATTACACACTTACAGCAAACCTCCTTTGTTCCCCACCCTCTCTAGCTTCATGGAAAGAGGAAGCATGATTTACAGTTGAAAACTGCAATTCACTCAAGGCATACATATATACTGATTGATTTGACATAAATTATAAAATTATCAGCACAGTCGAGTTCATGAATAGGTCCACCACCTCACCTCACCTCACGTTTATCTCCCTTTCTTTTGCTGTTTTGGTGGAGTTGAAGACAGTTGTGCAAATTAGAGTGCTATCCTTAACTGCAGTGCAATAATGGTGCTGCACACTGGATCCCCAGAAATCATCAGTTTATAATTAAAAGTCTGTATCCTTTGACCAGAGCCCTCTTTTCCTCTCATGGAAATGCCTATTTCATTTGCTGTTTTCACAAGTTTAACTTTTCTAGATTCCACAGATGAAGGAGATCACATTATTGTTTTCGTGCATTTTATTTATTTCATTTTGTACGTTTTCCATGTTTTTTTACATCAAAAATGAGAAATTTTCCTACTTTTTTAATGGCTGGATCATAGTCTATGGCATGCACACATTTTCATATCTATTTTGCGAATGGTAATAAAATTTGCTTCTACAAAGCTCTGGGTTTTTTTCTTTCTTTTTTTGTTTTGTTTTGTTTCTTGGCAGAACTGTAAATTGAACTCAGGCCCTTGTGCTTGCCAGACAAGCACTTATTCTACTGAGTTATTTCCCCAGCCCCTACAATGCTCTTCCTTACAATTTCAGAATGAGATGGCTAAGCCTTTCACTAACATCTCTCTATGGGAACTAATCACTGTGACTTGACTTTTTATTTTTAATTCTAGCCCAGCAGGCACCAAATGCCACACCTGATACAGATCTCTCGATGTTGATGTTTCCAGGTTGAGGAAGGTGAGAGGGTGGAAAAAAAAAAAGCAAGAATTGAAATACAGAAAACTGAGGCCCTGTGAGACACTATGAAGCCCTCACTTGATGGAAAGGTAAGAAGGAAGGAAGGAAGGAAGGAAGGAAGGAAGGAAGGAAGGAAGGAAAAGAAAGAATGAAAGAAGGAAGGAAAAGGAAGAGGAGGAAGAGGAGAATGAAGCAGGGGAAGAGGAGGAGCAAGTGCTCTAAAGGCACTTTTGTAAATTGTGTTAAGATGTGCATTCTCTGTCAGAGATAAGGCTTCCCTTTCATGATACAGAGATTCAAAATGAGCACCCCAGGAAGGTTATTTATACACCTGTGAGGTTAGACATCCCTCAAAACCTCCACCTACTAGCCTACCCTTGTGGCTTTTCCCTGGAGCTGTATTCCTGAAGTTGGCCTCACTCTGGCCCACAGGATCAAGAGCTCCAGCTTCAGCCTCTCCCCCCACCCCAAGCTTTGCATGAAAGCTTGTTGAGGGCAGCACTTCTGTGATCCAAGTCTTGCCTCAAAATGGTTGAACTGTCAACCTGAGGTAAGACCAGTAACCATGAAGTCATTTGCCACTGTATCTATCAGGTTAAAAATAAAGATGGTCCTTGGGCTTTCTTTCCTCCCAAATCTCTGTTCATGGTTTTACATTTCCACGGTCAAGATTAAAGGCGGGGCTAAAACAGATAGGAAAAAAAAGTGTGAGGTGGATTTAACTGTCTATAAATTGCCTACACGTTGAATGGTATAAAATCCGGTAAGAAACTGTGGTAAGGCATCTATCACTCTCGAATGTTAATTTATACAGATTTTTGCATCAGTGGTTAAAAAACAAACTAACTTAAGGTAAGCCCCACTATTGTAGTTATCTATATTAAGTACTTGTATTTAAAGAAATGTAGGGCCGGAGATACAATTCAGTGGCATAGACACCTGCCTGGCAAGTGCAAGTCCCAAGTTTGATTTCTAGTATTGTAGGAAAGGAAGAAATATAAAAACATGAAAGTGCTGCTTAAAATTTTGTTATTACTGCTTGGATTAATACGTTCAATAATATTTATTGTATCTCCATTTTTAATAATATTTAAAAAATGAAAAGAGAAATTTTTGTTTGTTTTTCTAAAGAGAACTGTTACAAAGAGAACACTTTAGTTATAAATAGTTTCAATTATCAAAATGAATTATTATATTCATTGCCCATTATTTTTAATATGTGTCATAGAGTAGAAATGAAAATATAATTACAAAATTTTGGAATGCTTGAAATTTGGAAGGCATATAGCTATTATATTAGATAAGAGCAGCAAGATTTTGTCATCAAGCGTTCACTGCGATAGATGATGGATGGTAGGCTATTATCAAATGTTGACAGAAAAAGTTGTTGATCTGAAAACTTCTTTAGCAATTCTATCTATAATTTCTGTTAACATGTGACAGGGTTTCACGACATTACAGCTATCAAGTTCACTGAAATTCAACTATGGCAGAATGCTATGCACACACTTCTCTGTGAGAGATAAGGCTTCCCTTTCATGATACAGAGATTCAAAACGAGCACCTCAGGAAGGAGATATAAAAAAAGAGAAGAGTTCATTTCAAAATAAAATCAAGAGCAGCAGAGTAACTACCATACTTTAAGTGAGGAAAAGGAAAAGACTCAATTGATGAAAAAACAGACTTTGTACTGAAGTTCAGATAACTCATCTTTTCTGTTCTGTCAAGGCAGTACCAAGTAACTTAAACATAGAATAATAATTCAAATTACCTTAGGACTGTTTTGTCAATCTCAGAAAGAATAGTTAAAATGATAATTAACAATATCTATCTTTCTAAAGCTTTTGTAAATTGTTTTAAGATGTTCATGTCTGGGCCAGTGAGAAAGTTCAGTGGACTAAGTCCCTGCTCAGGCAATCGCAGGGACCAGGGTTCAGTCCCTGCCACCACACGCTGTGCCAGCCCTACCACCGAGAGCACTGAGCTGGCCACAGAAAGGAGGGATGGGTGTATATGCCTGTAATCCCAGAGCTGGGGAGGCTGAAAACATGAGGATTACTATAAGTCAGAGCTGTGTCATGAGGCCCTATACCAAATAAGTAAAAAGATATGCATGCCCCCAAATTTTCCAATATATGGTTGGTCATTTTCTCCCCTTTTATGTTTATTTATGTAAAGAGTTACTTTACAAAGCCAGGCGTGGTGGCGCATGCCTGTAACCCCAGCACTCGGGAGGCTGAGGCAGGAGGATTGTTGTGAGTTCGAGACCAGCCTGAGCTACAAAGTGAGCTTAAGGCCAGCCTGAACTGCATAGCAAGACCCTGTCTCAAAAAAGACAAAAAAAAAAAAAAAAAAAAAAAAAAAAAAAAAAAAAAAAAAAAAAAAAAAAAAAAAAAAAAAAAAAAAAAAAAAAAAAAAAAAAAAAAAAAAAAAGAGTTACTTTACAGTAAACTGGGAAAATTGACTTAGTTTGACAACTCTTAAGGATGAACTCATATACCTTTGTTATAAAGCTAAAAAATAATTCATATATCCACTTCTGGAAAAAAAAAAAAACTTGATTAGATCAAACACCTTCTAAGTGGAGCCCGCATTGAGAAATCAGCACATAAACTCAAGACCAAAGTAAGAAGCAGACAATGCATTCGTTGAATTTTAAAAATTTTATTTTGTCATATAAAAATGGGCACTATTTTCCCCAAACTTAAGCATATTATTTATGCTTTAAATTTATTAAAACAAAACATTTACTAAGAATAATACATCAGTTGTTAAATAAAGTCTTTTTATGAGATTCTGTACATTAAAATTGTTTAGAACATACACAACATTGGAATTGGTATTAACATTTTTACATTTTCAAAAGATAAGAGGATTTTCTCTGTTGGGGATATGTTAAAATTTGCACAATGAATATGTACTTCCTGTCGATTATGTGTCAGGCATTGTGCTGTGTTTCTAAATAGAAATAAAATCTGAAGTCATAGACTGACTCTGAGTCTTTGTTTACTTGTCATATTTCTGCATTTTCTTGGATGTCACCAACTCCAAAGTGCAAAATGCCACAAACACTAATTTTTGAGGTTACAGTTAATACCTGTAGTTGTATTTTGAATGTGAAGTTTGGAGATTTGCAGGAGGAGATAGTGGTTGATTGTATGAGAACAAAAGGATAGATGGAACGTTTGGAATTGTGGCTGTCCTCCGCCTTCTGAAATCACAGGCCCCCTGCCTTGTGAGCTAATAGGAGTAATGATCTTTAGATGTGTTTGTGTGTGATTGTGTGTGTGCGTTTACCTCTGTGAATGTTAGAATTAAGATCAAAAAGCACACTGAACCTTGGAAATGTGTCGTGTCAAAGAGCCCAGCTCTGGTTTTTACTCTTTACAGCTTAAGTGCTTTCTACGTACTATGGAATGACTGCCTTGCCGGTAATGGCTGTGCTATTCTCACAGTTTATCTGTGCTTTTCTTCCCATTTTATTTCTAATTAGTTGTTGCCTTCATGGAGCTGAAAGCCCTCTTTTCACCTTGAAGGCTGATGTGAACTTAATGAAAATATGCTGATTCAAGTTAAAGCTGTTTCCTTCTATGAGTAAGGGCATAGAAGGTTAACCCTGACCTTCTCAGAAGAAAATTGCTCTACAGTATTTCAGTCAAGATTATGTATTACCATATTTCTTTCAGCTAAATCAGGCACACAGTTTCAGGGTGAAAAGCACTGTTTTCTATAGAGTCACCTAATGAGAGATCATTTAAAAAGCTGCAAAAATAAAACTTCGACAGCAATAGCGACACTAGGATGTAATGTGATGTTTTATCAAGAACTCATTGCTATGGAAGACCTTCCCCTCCGAAGGTTTTCTCTGGCTCAGAAAATAATGTTTCTCCAGCTATACTCTTTGAAATTTCTTTATGTATCTTGAAACACCCTGTAGTAGATACTGTGATGTGCTGCCCTACTGTGACACCCCTACACTATGACACCCCTATACTGTGACACCCCTACATGGAGCATTTGTTCATTCAGAAGCTTGGAGTGCTGCAGATGGAAGTTTCAGATGTCATCTCCTAGGACTGCCACAGTGCAGAGTGGTCCCAAGCAAGGACACATTTTGTCCTATCAGATGATATCCACAGGAAATGCCTGGTCAGGGAGGGTAGAGAGACATCAGAGCTGGGATTCTCAGCCCAACTTGGAGCAGTTCTAAAGATCAGAGTAGTTTTTTTGGTCCACTAAAAAAAAAAAGGAAGAAAGAGAGCATTGAGCCCCATACAGTCTTCATTTGAGTTCTCCTGTCACATTTGCTTTTCCTCTGTTACATGGGCAAGGGAATTGTGGAATGGTTAGAAGTTTGAGGCACTGTGAGTCATTCCCCAAAAATACTTTGGCATTTACGCCTCAAGGAAGAAGGCATTCTCTTGCATACCCATGACACCATCACTCTCAAGACATGCAGTGTGAACCCAGTCACCTAACAATATGACCCATGTTCTAGTTTTCCCACTTGTCCCAACAGCATTTTCATAGTTGTTTAAATACATAAAGGATACAATACTAAATTTGCCCCTTCAGTTTTCTCTGATCAGCAGTGCTTTACCAACTTCCTCTTTTGACAAAAAAATCTTGTTGGTTATTGACACATGAACATACTTTCAAGGTAATTGTTTTGTATAATGTGCGAGCTGGATTTCCTCACGATTCAGTTCTTTTCTATATTTTTGGAACCAATACCACCTATATGATATTTCCTCAGTGTACTAGGTCAGAAGCCATGGAAGCTCATCTGTTATTCTTTCAGTATTTAGTCTTTTACTCACCAATTTTAGGAGCTCTTTGTGTACAGTACATATTAGATAAGAAATTACTTTATTTGCTATATATGATGCAAATGTTGGTTCCTAATTGGCCATTTGCCTTTTATATTTGCATATAATATGCTTTATCACACAAAGCAGTTTAGTCACAATATTTTATATTTTAATTCCATTGAATTTGGATTTTAAGTATAAAAAAATTCAGTTTTGTTTTTACCAAATACTTATGTGGTTTCATGTTTGGAGTATGTTCAAATACTACGATGATTACTTTGACTGCACCATGGTACACAGACTGAGGATCACTGTCCTTCAGGTTCTTTCTGGGAAGGTGTTTTTGGATGACATTAACATTTAAAACAGCAGATTTACAGGAAAGCAGATTATTTTCTATAATGGGAGGGAGGGAACCTCATCTAGTGATTGAAAGGCCTTAAGGAAACAAAGAATGACCTTGTTCTCGCAGGAAGAAATTTGGCCAGCAGGCTACCTTGTGTCTTACCCTGGAAGTCTCTAGTCTGTGGGTTCACTTTATCAGATTTTGGACTTGTCAAGACTTTGCAGTTGCTTGAGCCAATTCCTCAAAATAAATCTCACTCTGTGTCTATATGTCTCCTATTGGTTCTGCTTTTCTGGATAACCCTGACTATTATGCATTTTGATCCATTTGGAATTTATTATGATATATAATATGAGGTATGGATCCCATTTTCGTTGTGATTCAAATGGATATCCAGTATGTCAACACTATTTATTAAAATGCCTATCATTTCTCAGTGACTTAAGAGGTCACTTTTATCATATACAAAATCTTCAAATGTACTTTAGTTCACTTTTAGACATTTTTACTCCTAATTATTCTTGCAATAACAATACATTTCTTGTTAAATTTGAGACGTAGGACATTTTCCTTTTCTGTTCTTACTGTTTTTCTATACTGCATTATATATTTACAGATAGATAGATAGATAGATAGATAGATAGATAGATAGATAGATAGATAGATAGAGATATAGATATTTATGTGCTTGGTATAGGGTTTTGCCTGCAGGTGCACTGAGCTAGTGACTAAGACAGCGTGGTGGCAGCACCTGTGATCCCAGCACTTGGAAGGCTTTAAACAGGTAGATCACTAGGATTCTGATCTGGTAGTGAGACCCTGAACACCCTGTAGACCCTTCCCTAAAATATAATAATAAAAAAACAATTCCTATCTTGGACAATGACTAATTTCTCATAATACATTTCTCCTTTTAGTCTATGAATTTATGGTGAACATAGTGTTTCTTTTAGTTTTCCTAACATGTACTGTTACATGTTTAATTATAACATTGAAATATTACATAGTTACACATATCAATATCTTATTACATATTTTAGTTCTTTAAAAATATATATCTTGATCATCATCTACTAAAGATGAAGAAATATAGTTCCTATATGAATCTCCACCTCTTCTTCTTAATTTGTTTCTAATTTTTAATCATTGTACTTTTGCTACATTTTCCTTTGCTTTTTTAACCATATTTGATCAGCTGTTTGGTTTCAGATTCACAATTAATTTAATTCAATAGCCTAAGCAGTCATAGTTTTGTATTTGCTTTATAAGTCCTTTGGCTGACTCTATTAAATAGCTTCATTAAGAAAAGGTCATGGGAATTAGAATTCTTCATATATAAAAATGTTTATCTTTTGTACCCAAAATTTCCTGAGTAGAGTTTTTAGTGTTAAATTTTCTTTCTCTCAAAATATAGCTACTCTCTTTTGCATTGACAAATGCTGAATTAGAGCCACTAAGTCACTCCATTAGAGACTTTGTTTTTAACCTGATGCCCAGAAGAGGTGTTCCATTTCATTTTATTTTATTCTAGAAGACTGTGAAATCTACAGATACATCCTTGAGTGTTGGTCCTTCTGTGTCATTTTTTCCTAGATGATTTTCTGGTCCCATTTTCTCCTTTACTCTGAATTTAATCTTATATTTCTAAAAAATTAATTATTTATTTGAATATTTTTCATTGCATTTGTGGCCATTGCTTTCTAGCCTCACTGTCTGCATGTGTATTAGTTATTTCCTAAATATCTTGCCTTGCTTTTCTTTGTGTTGTCTTGCTAACACTGTGTTTTCTTTTGCATCATGATCATTGAAGCAACAATAATTATTTTGTTCTTTCATTTAATTTTTTCTGCTAAGCTTTGTTGGTAGAAAACCCTGTTTCTCTGGTATTCATCATATATTTTCTTCAAGCTCTGTGTTGAAACTTAGAATATTGTGATAGTTTAAATTTTTTTCCCTAATGTGTGTCTTGTAATTGTCTCCGTGTTGTTTATTATTGCTGTTGTATTTGCTTTATTATGTTCTGAGGAGGAGCTATCGGTGATTAATTTGAGTGTTCGAGTGAGTTGAAATCTTCCTGGTTTGACTTTGTGTAGGGGGCTTTGTACGAGACCAGTGGGATGTCAGTGGTGTGAGCCAGTTGGATTCAATGTGATGCATAAAGAAACTTAAGATGCTATGTTGATCGAAATAGATTTATTCTGACGATGAATTTTTTGTAGCCCATAAAGATCAATAGGTACAAGGAGCCTGATAATTGAGTTTCCCTCCCCCAGTTTGTGCACAGGCTCTCCAACAAGTATGTTTATGTAGTCCCCTGTGGAACTCCTGAGATACTGTACTGCCAGATGGCAACCCGGGAAGCCTCTCCCAAAAGCTGGGCATGCCATTTCCTTTGTTTAAAACAGAAAAGATTTTAAACAGGAGACATGGTTGCTCCTTGGAATGCAGTCCTGCTCGTGGGTATCTACGCTTGGCTGGCTTTGTTTGAGGTCTGTTGATCTTCTCATTTGTTTCCTATACCTGTCTGCTCTTTGCTATAGCTGGCAGTCCTTCCTCAAATACTGGGGTCGAAGGTTAGAATGCCCCGTGAGTTTAGAAAGGTAAAATAGTTTGTATTTCTTCAGTTCCCCTCATTGTTTTCAAAGGATTCCTCAAGAAATAGGGCTAGTCCAATGGACTTTGGCTTAATAGTGGAAAACTACAATGAATGTAAAGAATTTTAACTAATACAAAAACATCTATAAGAGTGACTCTCAGATCAGTGTATTAATCATTTATAAAACTTTTGGTGCAAACGGAGATATTTAAAGTATATGGCATAGACTTCGAGAATAAACTCACACATATCTTTGTGTGTATGTTTTGTTTTATTGAGGCATAACTTACATAAAAGAAAATTTATCGGATTCTATGGTGTTTTTATTTTTCTCGCTTTTCCTATGTCTCATTGTTCTCATTATAATCATTTACCTTTGTCTTATTTCCTGCCAAGTATAGTATTAAAAATATTTGTTTGCAAGTACGAAAAGATCCAACTAGAAATGACTCAGACTAGTTGTGCTCCGATGTTCAGGGATCGCTGATATCACCCACCCAGGCTCTGATCATCCATCTGGGGGGCGGAGCGTAATCATTTCAATTTCTGGAAAACTTTTAGCTGCCGTGAGGCCCACACCTTGAAAATCACCAGGCTAAAGACTTGTGATGAAGGATAGTTGAAGGCCTCCAGGGCTGCTCAATTTCGTACTTCAACAACATCATTTTCTATTCTCAGAAACAGATCAGTGTCTCTCACGGAGTGAATTGGTGATGGCTCAAGGGACAGCAACGCTTACGGTCAGAGGAAACATAAAAGCCTCGTCTTCATTGTTCCCTCAATGGCTACTGTGTTCCTTCTGTCACTGGGACAAAATATCCATGAGAAGTAATTTAAAAGGGGGACAGTTTTATTTTGGCTCATGGTTTGGAGAGTTCCGTCCGAAGATGCCTTGACCCTGTGGCTTTGGGTCTGTCTCTGCGCACTGGGTCACAGCAGGAGAGACGATGTGTAAAGCACACTTACTTCTTGGTAGCCAGGAAGAAAGGAAAATCAGGAAGGGCCAGTGTTCCAAAATCCACTTCAATGTCTCATTCCCAGTGACAAACTCCTCCACTAAGCTCTGTCTCCTGAAGACCCCAACAATTTCCAATAGTGGCATGGATTGGTAGCACAAACCTTTAACCCATGAGCCTGCGGGGACAATTATCCACACCACAGCAACTACTTCTCCGTGAAGCAGTTTCACTGGTGAACATTAGACACCACAACCTTCTCTTTTCTAAGCGATACTAAGTTTAGAACTATTTCTCATTGTTAATTTTGGTGAAGCAAGACTTACCTCCTGGTCCAGCCCCCTTCAAAGTAGCTGAGGAAGGCCAGAGTTTGGGACAGAAAGGGGTTAGGGCCAGCTTGCATAGGTGGGGAAATGGCAGAACCGCAAATGATTCTAGCAACACATTTCCCAAGGCCTTTTTACAGTTTGAGCCCAGTCTTTCCCAGTTTATTTTCATCTGTTCAGTAGTTAAAATCTAAGTGTTAAATGCCACATTAACACTTCCTTGTTAATTAGCAAGAACAACAATGTCTCAACTGATTCTTTTGCATTCACACAGCTCTTCTAGTCTTTAAAGGAATCAAATTCTATAGTTTGTATGCTTTGCAAAATGTCTACTCCAATTTTTCCCTTGTCTTTGATTTTTCTTACACACACACACACACACACACACACACACACACACACACATTTATATTTCTCAAATAAACTGATGAACTTTGTCTCTTATCTTCAGGTGAATTCTGGGCTCCTTTTGGTTGTTTTCTGGGTATTTTACTGCTTCATTTTTTGGTGATTACTTTATAATAGCCTTGTTCTTTCCAGGTGATTATATAACTTGTTTGTCTTATAATAAAAGGATCCCAATACAGTGAACCCAATACATGTTAAATGATATTAGTTATAGATATTTTTATGGAAGTACATAAAATTAATTATCAACTTGATAAAAACTACTATTTATTTGTTTATTTATTTGATTTTTTGAGGCAGGTTTTCCACCATGTAGATTAGGACGTCTCAAATTCTCAGTGATCCTCCTGCCTCAGCTTCCTGAGCACTGGGATTAAACACATAAGAACTGTATTTTGAATATTGCATGTGTCCCAAAATTCTTCTTTGTATGTCCTCCAAAGTATGTACTTCTTTGTGCATCCCACCAATGAAGAGATCATAGGGGAGTGTTGCTAATTTTTGAAAAACAGAATACATGGTAGGAATTTTGTGCCATGCTGCTTTTGCTCATCTTTATGTGTGAGATTTCTCCCCATATTTCCACATGTCAAGTAGATACACTAGTTCATACTCTAAGAATTACACAAAAGTTCCAGTAGATTCAAACCATAGCAATGCTTATTATTTTCTGTTTTCAGTTTTATTTTGTTTTATCTTTCTATACATCAATTCATCACCTGTCTATTTATTGTTACAGTACTTAGGATTTCCACACTTAGATACCTTCCCATACTTTAAAATTTTTACTTTATTTCATTTCATTTTTGAGACAGGATTTCACTAAGTCCATCCCTAAGTTGCTCTGTCTGGACTCAAGCACATAGTCCTCCTGCCTTAGCCTCTCACGGGGCTGAATTACCCATTCGTGCCACACCCAGCTTATTTTTCAGTTTTAATAGTTATAGTGTGAAGCTCTATTTGTTTTTATCTTATAATTAATAAAACAATTTTTCCTCCTAAGTTTATTGTGTTTAATACACACAAGGCAATTCAGATTGTTGGAGTTTTTGCATCAGCTTTACATTGTATGTTTGCAGTTATTTATTCATCCAAGTTTTCATATATACATTTGCATATGGTTCATAATGGCTTTACACTATCTCTTTAATCTTAGAGAATTTATTAGTGATGTCTCTTTTCAATAACCAGTATTATTTTTTTACTTCTTTGTACATCTATACTCTCTATATATTACCTATAAATATTTGCTATTTTTAAGAGGTTTGCTATTTTTGTTTGTTCTTTCAAAAACGTAATTTTTGTTTCATTATTTTTCTCTAGTGAGGTTTTAAAAAATATAATTAATTTTTCCTTTTTCTTCCTTCCTTCTTTTATCTGGATTTAAGTAGCTGTTTTGTTTCCTTTACTTCTCACTATGGTCATACCTGTACAATTTATTATTGATGTCTTTCACATGTGCATTCGAAATTGAATCAACTTTAGTTTTCCATTCAGTTAAAATATCTTTACGTTAGGGCTTCTTCTTTGAGCTATGACTAAGTAACAACTAGCACACTTAGCATTC
Source organism: Ctenomys sociabilis (assembly GCA_004027165.1). NCBI lineage: Eukaryota > Metazoa > Chordata > Mammalia > Rodentia > Ctenomyidae > Ctenomys > Ctenomys sociabilis. Next base: position 40,446 of record PVKA01001603.1, on the reverse strand, counting down.
AGGGATTTTGTTATTCTTTTTTTTTTTTTTTTTTTTTTTTT
>PVKA01001603.1:0-40305 GCA_004027165.1 Ctenomys sociabilis | reverse complement strand
AGGCTGAGAAGGAACGATCACTGTGAGTTCAAGGCCAGCCTGGGCTACATAGTGAGCTCAAGGCCAGCTTGAACTCCATATGGAGACCTTGTCTCAAAAAGAAAAAAAGAAAGAAAAGAAAGAAATTTGTTGTGCTTGCTTATGTGCTTCATGTCGCCAGCTTGGACAGTGCTGTGCCACCGTGGGTTCCGTATGCACACACCAGCTCCAGTGTGTGACTCTTCCTGCACAGGTCTATAGCCTCAGTTTTCTGTTGTGGCTGTTGTCATTTCTAATGTCAAAATTTTATTCTGTTTAGGGGACTTGGCACATAGCTTAGTGGCATAAGTACGTGCCTGGCAAGCAGAAGGTCCTGAGTTTGATTACCACCAAAAAAAAAAAACAAAAACAAAAAACAAAAAAAAAACCACCATTTTATTGTTTAAATCACAGAATAGTTTAAACCTGACATTAAGAAATCCATCTCAGTCTTATCTTCCTCAGCTCCACCTTCTGACTTTCGGGAGTCACCCAAGTGCTTTTTTTATAGAAACCTTTCAGAGTAAACTAAGGCACTGATTCAGAAAAGAGCTCTTGTTCATAGACTAGAATACATTAAAACAATCAAGAGAGTGGTTTCCTTCAGCGTAATTATTTTTTCATGCCTTGCTGGACACATTGGATAAGCTGTTTAGTTCTATTGGGACTCAGACTGGGAGAAGTTCTTTTGTCTTGTGTTTTTGTTTGACATCTTGGAATGTGATCTCTGGGAAATAGCTGTATGGTTTGCACATTCAGGACATGCAGTCCTCCCGGAACTGTCCGGATCTCATCAGCATCCAGCAGGCCACGAACATGGGTGGAGGAGAGGAACGGTCTTTCTGTGGCTTTCTGGTTATCTTCTTCCTGCTAATGCAGCTGTAGTACTTGGGCTTGGTGGTTTGAGCTCTGTTCCAAACCAGAAGAGCACCCACTTCCGGCGCCCTCTCTGCAGACCTAGAGAGACAGGCAGGCCAGGTCCCCAGCCCCCAGAGAGCTGCAGGCCCAGGAGGTGGAAGGGAGCGAGGCTGCTGGAGGGCCACGCCAAGTGCTTATGCTTGTCTCATAAAATTTTAAGAAGACATAGTAAAATTTTCTTTTATGAGTGTGTGTTTTTGATTTATTTTTTCCCTTATGCCCAATGTCCAATTTCATTTTTAAAGTTTCTCCTCATCCTACTACATTTCCATAAGAATTTGCCTTTCTAGGGCTGGCAAGATAGCTCAGTGGACTAAGCGCCTGCTTAGCCAAGTGCACCAGGATTCGACCCCTGGTTCCGCATACCCCGCCAGCCGGGTCCCTGGGACATGCTGAGCCGGCCACCAAGTCCGGGAGTGATGGTGCACGCCTGTAATTCTTGAGCTGGGGAGGCTGAAAACAGGAGTATTACTATGAGTCTGAGCTGCACAGTGAAACTCTGTGACTAATACATGAGTGGAAAAAAAAAGAAAAAAAATTTGCTTTGCTTCTCTTTTTTCTGTATTTTAGGGGAGGGTCTACAGGGTATTCAGATCTCACTACTAGATCAGACTCGTAGCGATTTGCTTGTTTTGCAGCCTCCCAAGAGCTGGGATTATGGGCGCGTGCATCCAAGCCCAGTCTCATTTGTCGTCTCAGCGCACCCCAGAGGTTGGCCCAGCATGGCAGACCCCAGGCCCCTGCACCTGCTTGTAGGTGGGTTAATCCGCTGAACTATTTGGCCAGCCCAAAGAGAGGTCAGATAGTACTTTGTTTTTCCTGGTACTGTGGATCGAACTCAGGACCTTGCACTTGCCAGGCAGGTGCTTACACCACTGAGCTATCCCCCTGGCCCTTGCTTTGCTACTCTTCAAGTTAAATACCTGCCTATAAAGGACTTCTAAAATTCATCATCTGGACAACATTTCAAAATTTTCTCAGATTATGCACAAATAAATTGCCATGCTTTGGGTCTTTTGGTGGGATTTAGTTGTTTACTTCCCTTTCTGGTGCAGCACAGCATTTAAGTCTCCTGGTGAAACCCTGAGACCTTGTATTTCATTCTACCCTATCTGAGTCTCCTTGAGGTGCCTCCACACTGCCATAGGGTGAGGGATTTAGACCCCGGACACGCTCCTCCTTATGGCTCAGGAGGCTGTATGTCGCAAAGCCCAGCGTTGGAAGGCTTCCTTTGCTCAGGGCTGTGAATGGCCACCCTCCTGCTGGACCCTCACATGCTGCTTCCACTGTAGAAGTGCAGCCAATGTCTCTTTGTGTGTTCAAACTTCCTCTTTGTTAAAAAAAAAAAAAAAAAAAAAAAGAGTAGGGTTTACCCTACCTACCTCATTTAAATTTAATCAAATCTTTCAAGACACCATCTCCATATGAAGTTGCATTTTGAGGTTCCAGGTATCAAGTTTCACACATAAATCTAAAGAGTACAATTCATCCCAAAGATGCATTAGTGGACCTGTTATTCGCTACTAAAATTAATGGGAAAATTTTTTGTTATGTATGTTATTTATTGTTATATTTCTTATGAACTAGGGAATATGATATCCTTTCTTATATAATGTTTTTGTGTAATTAATATATTAACTTTTTAATTTTATGTGCACTTTAAAATTTTACAAGGTTTTGCATTTGGATGGCTTGCGATGCTTGTTCTTTAACAGGCAACTGTGTTTAGTCCTTCAGTAATTAACACGTGAAGTTCCCAGAGAATATGAGCATTTGGAACATTGCATAAAGACAATGAGATGCTGACGTAGTCATCTACACCATGATGTTCAAACAGACGTATATAATTTGAATACTTTTCTGAAACTTTAGATAGTTTGAAATCAATCAAACTATTCTTCTCAATTTCTGTCAGCATTATTTAAGAATGGAATTTTTAGTACTTTCTTCTGAGGAGAGAAAGTTAATCCTCTGTAAAAGAGGGACCTGGTTTTGATACAGCCAATCAGTTTTCACCTCTGCTTGCCCATGGGTTTTGTTTATGAAAACTTGAGCGCCCTACTGTCAGCCAGAACACGTAAGGATCTTAGGTATACGACAGTGACCTGTGCGTTTTTAAGGAAATGGAATAATTTCTTTTCTACTCAGAAACCATTTCAAATAATGAGCCCATGTACCTGAGTTCTGGACAGTGAAATAAGACAGATTATGGACACTACCTCCAGACCTAACCAAGGAGACCTTGGCCAATGCCCGACTTCATTTCCTCCTGTTCTCTTGCTGAAGGGAAGGTGCCCTGTACAGAGGGAAAGGCCAAAAAATAGAAAGAGTATTGCATAGACCTGTTCTGACCCTATAGAAGGTGTTCATGTTCCAGAAACATCTAATTCATGTGAACGGAAACATACTTTTGGTATAATGAGCTACTAAGTCTCAGAGGTCTTACTTGTCACAGCAATAAGTATTTGCTTAGCATTTACTTAACAGAAGTTGAAAGTGTACCTCGCTAAATTTCATGTGACATTTATTGCTGAAAATCATCATTTTGCTTTGTTTTGTTTTTGTTTTAGGGACTCACCACACAGCTTGGACTCTTAGTGATCCTCTTGTCTCAGCTTCCTTACTGAGGGGATTATAGGCATGCACCACCACATCTGGTTCCTGGGCCAGCATGGCATGAGGTACTGGTGATTGAACTTGGGACCTTGTGGCTGCCAGGCAGGCACTTATGCCACTGAGCCATCTCCCAAAACCCCTGGAATCACTCTTTTTGATTATGATATTACAAAAACATTTCAGAACTCTTCAGCTTGTTTTCTACTTGGTTAGAGTATCATCCAAATTCTATGTGATGTCCATGAAAACTAGCATTTTCTCCAAGTGCTTTTTTCTTTTTCCCTGTATTCAGTACAAGGTAGACGGGGTCTACAGGGTCTCACTCTGTAGAGTGGACTCGTAGTGATTCTCCTGTTTTCAGCCTCCCAAGTTCTGGGATTACAGGTAAGAGCCACAACGCCCAGTCTGACTCACCCTCTCAGTGCACCCCTTGGGCGAGGCCAGCATAGGTGGTGAATGGAATGCAGCAGCTATGCTGCACCTAAGCAGGTACCATAGTCTGTTGAGCTATCAGGCCGGCCCTCCAAATGCCTTTTACTTCCTGTCTTGGATACTTTTCTCTCATTGCTGGGACAAAATACCCAACACCCCAAATTTAGGAAAAAAGGGTTTATTTAGCTCACAGTTTGTGGAGGTTTCACTCCATAATCAGCTGGCTCCCGGGCGGAGAGGCACATGGTACAGGGCAGCAATTCATGAAGGCAGAGGAAAACTACAAAGAGCAAAGGGAGGGGCAGGGGCTTCAGTGGTGGAGAGCAAGCCCCTCTCCCTTCTTTATCTTGCATTCAGGCTCTCTGTAGGCATTGTATAGTTCACACCCACAATCCTATTATCACTCACACCCATAATCCCAGCAGCACTCACACCTATAATCCCAGCATTGGATTATGAATTAATCACAAACTCCAGAAACCTCTCCCTGAGCCCCCTGGAATGCACGAGGCTTTGGGAGGACAGCTAGACACAAACCACAGTGTGACTCTAATCTCATCTTTACTACTCCACTTCACATTATTTAGCAACTTTGCCTGATTTTCTATTTATTATTTCTCTAGCATTCCAATCATTCCCTCTTTTCTACATTTGTTTTCTTGCATGTACTCATTTAAGCCCTCTCTCAACTGCTGTAGAGTTGACTAGTTCTGAGTTGATTCCTTTTTTCTTTTTCTGAGCCATTATTTTGGCACTTGCTGAATTGATGTGTAGTGTTAGGAGAAAGAAATAGGACTAATATCAAGTTCTTCTTATATACTACAGGTTATTATAATATATTTAATAGTTCTGGTCAATGTATTGCTTATGATGTGTTACAATTTATTATAATATATTTAATATTTATAGTCAATGTATTGCTTATGTGTTAGAGGCCATAATGCAAACTCTCCTATAATCACCGTAATGATCTTATGGGGTGAGTTTTTTTTTCCCCTTTGTGGAGAAAGATATCTGAAGATGACAGTTAAAGAAGTTTTATCTAGTAGGAAGTTAAAATTCAAGTTGCTACCCTACAGCGGTGAACTTACCTTTCATGAACAGTTTCTGTTTCTTTCAACTGGAAATGACTGTTTGACATCTAGAATAATAAATTGGGCTTTGCATTAAAGCTGCTCAATAAATATTTGGTAATTAATATCTCCATTTGAGTTCTCTTCAGAGGAGGTCTTCACTTCTGGAAGATGTACCTAGATTTTGACCTTTCTGAGTTCTTGATCTTCAAGTTTTGTGAAGTCAACATTAGCATTCATGTCCATATCACTAACTCTTCAGTCTGAAAACCTGTGAATCTAAACTATAAGTTCCCTGGATTGTAAATCAAATTCATAGTCACACAGAAATTTCAGCTTTCTTAGAGATTTTTCCATTCTTAAATAAAAAAGTTGTTGTACACATTAAGTAGATGTAGATCAGAGCTATAATGTAGACATTAGTTGAAGTTTAAAGCTCATATGTTCACCAGCAAGAATATATCTTGTAATTTAATGAAACAATAAGCATCTAAAATTTGTCTGTTTCATTGTAGCTTTACTTTAATTTCTTATCTACGTTTCCTTGAAAAAAGAGAATTAGAGGATGCTTAAATTATGCTCAGAATGAGGAGTATGCAATTACGGCTGCATTTGATTACAATCCTGCTTTACTTATTTAAAAATTATTTGAAATCTCATCTTGTATAATTATAAAATACAGGAAAATAGTGAATTATTGTAATTCTTAATGATATTATAGTTACAATATGTTTTTAGTTTTTCATGAATTTTTCATATATTTATAATTTTATGACAATTTATATATTTTATGTATTCCTGTTTTCAGCAAAAGTTTAGCTATAATTAAAATAGGAAAATTGCTAATATATATTCTATGACTTTAACAGGCTTCTTTTCCCTGTGGACCATTATTAGTTTTCTTCTAAAATCCTTTTTAATTAATGAAAAGAAAATGAGAGCTTTCCATTAATATCTGGGCATCTTTTTATTTTAATTTGTTCTGAAATGCATATGCATTGTGAGTTATGAGTTCCTCAACAGAGGACAAAAAGGGACCTTTACATTTTCTCTATATAGGTAAAATAAATGTCATTATAGTGAACACCTAGCCGGCCAAACTACAAACAAAAATGAATGAAATTTTCTCGTATGGATTTTAAATGAAAGAAAACAAGTGATCTCTGAAAGTACCTCTTTGCAAGAGGACTGGAGGTACATAAAGCTAGAAGGACTATGTTGTGATAGTCTGAGAACAGTGAAAACCTACAGCAAACAACAACCCTCATGCTTTTTTTATTCTTTTTAAATATGTGTGGTCCTTAAGATACAAGACAGAGATTATCACTTAAAAGCTAAATGTATATGTAGACCAAGATCCCAAGTGAATGGAGCTTGTGGAATACAGGTGACTGGAGTCCAGCATCACTGGGCATTGCACAAGCCCCAAATGAAATTACCACGAGCATATTGCAGACCCTAACCAAATTCGCTGGGATAGCAGCAGACAAGTGACAGCCTTTCTGATTTCCTAACTGGAAAGATGAGTGTGAGTCTGTACCTGGAATCTAATTACAGGCAAGCCACCAATAAGACCACAAGATACTTGACAATATGAGAGGAAAAACTGTACAAACAGAAAATTTATGACAGTGATCCAAAGGGTGCTGCAATAAAAGAATCTAGTTTGAGTGACACTTTCTGAATAGGCATAAAAAATTAGAAGCCCAGTCAACCACCAAGAATATTATCAATATTTACTTCACTCTTGGTTGTTAGCTTCATGTCATACCCCAAAATCTGCTTTAAGCGAAAAAAATGTAAGCTCTCCTCCCCTCATAAATTTAAAGGATAAGTCTTTAGGTTTAAGGACTATTTTTCATTTTTTTTTTCTGCAGGCAAAGCAAGGAAATCACTTTTGCAACTCTTGAGAAAAGCTAGTCTGTGAAGGAACAGCATACTTTTAGAGGGGGACCAGATTAAATTTTGACCTTACCTTTTTCATCTTTTCTGTCTGCTATAAGAATGATACTGTACTATTGAAGAGTTGACTTCATTTTCAATATGAGAATGACAATTACTTGAGAAGTTAACAAAAGAATGAAATTAGATATTACATCAAGTGTAAAAAGCAACATGTTGCAAAAGTAAACAGTCAATATGTAGTAGGGTGGGACAAATACAGCCGAGAGAGAGAGAGAGAGAGAGAGAGAGAGAGAGAGAGAGAGACAGACAGACAGACAGACAGACAGACAGACAGACAGACAGAGATTTAGTCCTTGGTTTTATAGCTATTCTTCAGGTAATATCATTCAAGCTTCATGAAAAAGATCCAGTAATTTTCAAGCAGAGGTAAAAAAATAAATAATTTTTGAAAAGTTAAAATAATCGTTTTCTACTTAGAATTTTGATTTCACACTGACTTGAATACTTTTTACTTTAAAAGCACAATAATTTCAGATTGATCTTTATTTGTCATTAAATGATGACAGTTCTAAAAACACTCTTTAATTCTCCTGGTACAAAAACAGTTAAACATTATGGTTGGGATGCTATGTAAATAATATTCTGATGGAATTAGTAACCATTCCTTCACACATAAGTCTAGTGATTGGCTAGCAATTTGTGTTTATCAATTCCAGGGCATTATGTTTTCCTAAGTGATTTTTGTGAATTTCGGTCTTTTCCATGCTTGGCCAAAAGTTAAAATAAGAATCATTCTACTAAAAAAAAAAAAAAAAAATACTGGCTTGGTAGGGTTTGGGTAGAATTTCATGAATTTTATTGACTATGCCTTAATTCTTGAGGATAATATCACTTTTGATAACTCATTGGAATTCCAAAGGGTTTACTAGGGACTAATTTCATAAGATATGCTACTTTTATCTTTGGTTAGAAGCCCAGACACCTAGAAAACTTGAGTAGTCTAAATCTGCAAGCAGCTGCAAAGATACTTCCTGGCATACACTGCATTTAGAATAAAAATGTAAAAACAAAACATAAATGCTATAGAGATTGAGTGCTGTGTTCCATGTGAAGAATTTTCCTAAAACCTTTCATAGGAAAGATAGGTAAATATACACAGACAGCCAGAGAAGTCACAACTTTTTAAATTCTCTTCCAATTCATCATCCTTGGCTACGGGGACAGAGGCTTTAAAGGAGGGAAGGCAAAAAAGCTAATCACTGTATAATACACAAATCAAGAAATGCAATACAAATTCCATACCACCACTTCAATGGAATCAGAGAAAAAATACATGAAACAACTCATTATCTCTTTACAATAAAAGCCCTGAACAAATGAGGTGTTGAAGGAGTTAACCATAACACAGTGAAGGCTATATGTAACACATCCGTAGACAACATCCTACGTGCTTTACCATCATTTCCAGCAATACAGGAAAGATGGAGTTCACAATATCCAGCACTCAGTGACTACCACAACCAGACTAGGTTCTCAACTGTCAGTTACACAGTTGCATCAGTGGAGTCTTTCTTTCTTTATGTGCTCTTTCATATCTTGGTAGTCCATAGGGAATGTCCCAACTGCATGGAAAAATAGAAATTGCAAGTAATTTACCTAGTTCTTGTGCCAAGTGCCTTGGAATTGTATATAAGTTGACTCTGAGAGTAACTGAGCTGTTTACTAGTACACAAAAAGTTATCAAAATTCAGTATTGCTAAGCAAAAATGGCACGTTCCTAGCACATGGAAGACTTCAGAACAGTGTTCTAGTAGGAGTTATGGGTGACACATAATCCTAGCCATATGGAAAAGCATGTAAAGATCCTCTGTATTAGAAAGGTACACTTTATTGGGGGCATCTTGATTTTGTTCTGATTTTCACTTACTGTCTATTTAAACATTAACATATTTATTGAATTAAATTAGCTCTATATTTCAAATCATTTCTTTTTTTATCAACTGGATTTTTATGCATTTTTCCACAAGTTTTGTCAAAACAGAAAATGCTCTGAATTCCCCAACTTCCAAAACTGGAATGTGAGGCTACAAGAAATACATTGTAAATCACTGCTCTAGAACTTTTTATTCCTCTTGAAAAAAAAAATTTCCTAGCGTAGAATGACATAAACAATTTCTAATTAGATGAACTCTGGAAATTTAATCTCTAACTAGACTTACACAGATTACATAGACTTTCTGTGAAGGTGACACAGATTCTAACCTTTTCTCATTGGTACTGGCCCCTCAAATGATGTGAAAATACAAGCTGGAGTAAGGATAATAAAATGAGATGTTTCAATTTGAGATTTAGAGACACAGTTCAGAGTATAGAAAGTGTTTGCTGAAAAACCTAGACTTTGGATTGCTTCACTTTTGACATCTATCAATCTTAAAAGAACAAATACAAAATTGGTTTTCAAGCAATTCTATAGAATTTAAAGTGAGGGAACTCTTCTAAACATTCTATTCGGACAGGAGCTGATGAAATTCAAGACAAAGACACAATAACGGCAACAGAACAGTCCATAGATCAGTTTCTGAATAACATAAGTGCTAAAATTCTTAACAAAATGCTACCAAATCAAATTCAGCAGCATATGAGAAAGATCGTACGAAGCAGCCAATGGTTTCATGGAAGGATGCACAGAGGCTGTACCCACATGTCATGGTTGATACATTGGTCAACTTGACAAATTTAGAAGTTTGACTCAGCAGGGGCCAGGGTCCTTACACACAAACATCTTCATCCTGTGCACAGAGTGCTTGGAGACTGTATGAGTGCTACACAGGCCTGGGGAGGGGGGTCTATTCCTCTTATAATATAAGGGAGGGAGAGGATTGTTGCCCGGCCTTGAGCTCTTCTTGCTTTGCCGTCTTCTGCCTCCTTGAGCTGCTGCCCCTGTGCTACGCCACCCAACTTGGAGCCAGCTGATTGTTGGCTGAAGCCTCCACAAACTGCGAGCTAAATGTTCTTTCCTTCCTGAACGTTCAGTGTGTATTTTGTCTCAGCAATGAATGGATAATAACCAACATGATGCACAAATCAAGAAATGCAATGCAAAACCCATACCATCACTTCAATGGAGTCAGAAAAAACATTTGAAACAACTCAATATCTCTTCATGATAAAAGCTCTGAACAAACGAGGTGTTAAAGGAGTGGACCATAGTAGTAACATCCTACCAAAGAGGGAAAAACTGAAAGTGTTTCCTCTAAGGAGGGGAACATGGCAAAGTTTTCCATTCTCACCAGTCTTATTCAGTGTGGTACTAGAAATTTAAGTCATAAAATTAGATAAGAGAAAAAATGAAAGTCATACAAATAGGAAAATAAAAAGACAAAATATTCCTGTTTATAGGTGTTATGATTATATATATAGAAAAATGTAAAAATCAGCCAAAAGGATATTGGAAACAATAAATGAATTCATTATAAAGCAGCAACAGGATGCAAAATCTACATACAGAAGTGAGTAGTTCTAAATGCCAATGATGATTTTCTAAAAGAGAAATGATGAAAATAATCCAATTCCCAATAATTACAAAAAAAGTGAAAACCTAGATATATGCTTGGTTTAAAAACCTAGAAATTTACTTCATTGGTAGCAAAAGAACTTTATGATCAAAATTATGAACCACTGAAGAGATAAATTGAAAAAGACACTGAAAGTGGAAAAGATCCCCTATATTGGAAGAATCAATATTGCTAATATGTCTATATTAACCAAAGTAATTTCCAGGTTTAATTCAAGCCACATCCAAATGCTGATGGCAAAAGGCAATCTTAAAATTCATAAAAACAATGATAGATTCTGAATACCCAAAGCAACCCTGAGCAAAATCTTATAGCTAGAGGCATCACAATGAGTGGCTGTAAGATATACTGAAGAGCTATAGTAACCAGAACAGTAGAGTATTGGGCATAGACAGATACACAGAGTGATGGAGCAGAGAAGCTGCAGGACACTCAGGCATCCCAAGCCAAACAGTTTTCTGCAAAGTTGCAAAAAGATTGATTGATAGGATAATTTTCTGGATTACATTTCCCAAACACAGGAAATCAAATAAAAAATTAACAATTTGGATTGAATAAAACTAATAGGCTTCTATATAACAAGGGAAACAATCAACAGAGTGAGAACAGCCCACAGGATGGGGAAAACACTTGTCAGCGGCTCATCTGACAGAGAGTTGATTTTTAGAATGCATAAGAACTTCGCAAACAGTCAAGTAATCCAAGGAAAACACGGGCCCCTGATCTAAGTATACACATCCCAACAGAAAAAAAAGGGCTGGGCATGGTGGCTCACACCTGTGATCTCAGCACGGGAAGGCTACAAATGAAAGAAAGAAAGAAAGAGACAGAGAAAGAAAGAAAGAAAGAAAGAAAGAAAGAAAGAAAGAAAGAAAGAAAGAAAGAAAGATAGAAAGAAAGAAGGAAGGAAAGAAGGAAGGAAGGAAGGAAGGAAGGAAGGAAGGAAGGAAGGAAGGAAGGAAGGAAGGAAGAAAAGAAAGAAAGAAAGAAGAAAGAAGAAAGAAGAAGAAAGAAAGAAAGAAGGAACGAAGGAACGAAGGAAGGAAGGAAGGAAGGAAGGAAGGAAGGAAGGAAGGAAGGAAGGAAGGAAGAAAGAAAGAAAGAAAGAAAGAAGAAAGAAAGAAAGAAAGAAAGAAAGAAAGAAAGAAAGAAAGAAAAAGAGAGAGAGAGAGAAACAAGGAAAGAAAGAAGGAAAGAGAAAGAGAGAGAAAGAAGAGCTGGAGAGGTAGCTTAATGTGAAGCCCTCTGGTTTTAAATCTCCAGTACCACAAAATAAGTAAATAAATAAATCTTTATAAGAAAAATGCTCACTAACATGAACTGTCAAGGAAATGTGGGTAAGTACTGTAATGAGATATGAGATGCCATTTCATCCCAGTTAGATGGGTGTTAAAAGCATACACGACATATGAATTAAAAAATTCTGATGGAGATGTGGGGACAAAAGAAATGGTTATACACTAAATGAAGAAATGCAAATTAGTATAGCCACTGCGGTAAATAGTACAGTGGTTCCTAAAAGAACTAAAAATACACTCCAGTCTGATCCTGTTATTCCATTCCAGGGTGTGTGTCCCTAGGAAATGAAGTCAGCACACAAAAGACAGACCTGCACATTCACATTTGCTGTGGGGCTCACTGCTCGCAGTCACTAAGATAGGGGATTACATGAGACATTCATTCATCAACAGAAGAACAGACAGAAATATGGCATCCACTTTGCTGGTGAATAATGACGCGTTATTCAGTGTCACTTCAGTAACACTGCCTGAAAACTTCTGCCTTGTAGCCAGTACTCATGACCATGAAAAGTAAAATAAAGGTGGTCCATGAATTTAATGGTTATTTAGATTATTTACTTTTGTCTCTGATGTATGTTTCTGATAGCAAAGATACAGCGGCATAGCACACATGTGTAGCACACAGTAGCAAGGCATACATGTCTCTGATTGCATAGATATAGTAATAGCAGGTGTGACGCATATACTCATGAAAGGAGCCAAACATGTCTAAGCATTTTCCATTAAGGATATGATTGTATAAGATTTTGGTGTTCTCTTCATTCGTTAAATAACATTTCATCAGGTGTCTAGGGTAAAGCAACAGAAGATGGAAATACTAGCTACTCTCTTGTTTTAATAATAGTAAATTATGGATGCTAATAAATTATGAATAATTTATTAATAATAAATAATGATTGATAAATTTTGAATTTATGAATAATAAATTCATAAGAAAAGCTGTCTGGCACTACCTTATTTAAACAGATTAAAGCAAATTGATTAGAATGATTCATGGATCATATTGAGGCAAATAAAGTTGTCCAACCCTGTTTTCACTTTTAAAGTTATAAAAGGTAGCATCCTGCTCTTCTGAGGAGCGTTGAAGGACATGCATCATGTCTGAAGAAACTCTTGGTTGCAGGGTGCTACACCTCACCAACGCAACTCAAGGAATGAATACACGAACACAGAAGTGAGAGGAGCCATGGGGAGCTCTTCTGTGCTGGGGACCCTGACTAAACCTGGGAGTTCTCACATAGTGTGGGGCTCAGGGCTGCCAATCCATTCAATCACACCTTAAGCCGCAGCTGCTGGGCTGTATCTAGAGCAACATAGATTTTTCTGTACCCCCTGCTAAGAGCCTAATCATCCACATCCTTTCTTTTGAAAGGGAGAAATCTCAATAGGATTGGAAACAAGTCAAGGAAAAGGTGCCAGCAGGGGGGCTTGTTTCATTATAATAACAAACCAGCTCCCCGCTCAAAGAGAAATCGTGCTGAATGCCTTGCTGTCTTGTCCTAGTTGATTCGTTTTTTATCCTAAATATTTACCTTAATCCCTTTAAGACAAGGCACTCTCAGTTGCACTTCAAGTGCAAATAGTTGCACTTCTTTCCCATGGAGAGAGGAGGGATGCACTCCTCTGTGTGGTGGAATTTCTTCAGTTGCTGTCTTGGGTTCACTCACCTCTTCAGAGAGGCCTTGCTGCCTCTTCCCTTCCAGGCTTTACGTTTTATTTTGTTCATAAACTGCTAACTTGAGTTTATTTTTTTCTCTTTGATTCTAGTTTTACAAGTCCCCAACATCAAATCCTTCAGACACAGAGAGCCCAAAATAGATAAGTCGGCACACGTCTATTCTACTTGCTTGCAGTGTATATTGTGGTCAAACCTAGTCAGAGAAAAATATTCATCCTGTTGATTCTAGACATGGCTTCCTTGATGTAGCCACAGACTTAGTGTCAGTCAAGGAGCAATTGATTGTGGTAGCTCTGAATGTGTAAAATTCTTCTGGAAATTCTGCCAAGACCAGCTTGCCCTTTTCTGTAAATGGGATGGGCTCAGGCACTGACCTGCAACCTGAAGTGTACTGAGATGGGTAGATGGCTCGTCCAGGCTGGGGAAATGTGATGTGATCAAGAAGACATTTGAAATCACAGAGGCCAGTTATACTCTGGTAGCATCTGAACCAAGGGCAGAGTCTACCTCTGGGGACAAGACAACTGTGCTCTGTGACTGGTGATTCAGAGAGAACCGAAGGGAAAGAACTACGAGGCTGATATTCAGAAATGAGCGGGCATAAGAGCCCAGGAACCCCTATGAGATGCAGAAGGAATTTATTTTAAGGTGGTTGTAGAGCCTGGGGATGGTCCTCATTCTAGGTGAGTCTGCCCCATACTTGCGTTGTGACCTATGGCCTAGCCTGTGTTCTCATAGTAAACATATCTTTTTAATTACATTCATTTGATAGAGATTTTTCTGTGAGAAACAGGAAGATTTGTGACAATACCTTTTAAGATAGTCAGGGAATCATGTTGTCTCTTCGCTCAGCTGGACATTAACTACTATCTGACTCAACTCAGTCATTTTACGCATGACAGCACTGGGGCTTGTATGTAACGTGTGCTCATTGCTGGAATGCATAATTAATAGCAAAGCTGAGGCTGGATGTACAGGTGAGAGGTACGAGGGGCTTGTTATCTCCAGCACATACTGAAGAGTGTAATTAGGGCAGAGTTCTGGCACCTATGAACTCTAATCTTTTTAAGAAGCTCACAAACTGTGTAACCCCGAATATGTTTCTGAAGCTGTGGGGTTTTATGTGGGAATGAGAGGCCTCACACGTCTATTCTCTAACTCTAAAACCGTATGATTCTAAGAAGTGCCTACACACGCAAAGTGGAATGGGTATCAGAAGCCATTATCTATAAATGTAATTATGAATAGGTTTACTTGGGAAAGAAAATAAGTCAGACAGGTTGAGCACCCAAGTGTTAAACTCGAAGACCTGCTTTACAGCTCAGATTTCTGTGTTGAAGTCAAATCAGGGGAACCCCCAAAGTGGTAGGCTTGCTTTGTGGGTTCTTCCTATCAAATCAGGCAGTCAGCTAATTACGTGCATAGACGGTGAGTGTGTACTTCGTGAGAATCTGCTGGAAACATCCAGAATCACAGGCAATTCACAACAGCATTCTCTCTTTCAACTAGGAGGGGATTTGAAAGTTTAAAAATAAATTGATTTGGGCTTCTTGATAGTTGAAGTCATGGAATCAATCTCTCTCCTTCCCTTCTTCCTATACTTTCTTTTATTTTTTAGCTCATGATATTATTTTTGTAGAATGAATAATTGTGAATATGAGCATTTCTAATTTTTATTCAAAAAGAGTGGAGAACAAAGAGACTGTCAAAAGAATAAAGAGTTTCCATGTCTAAAACTGCAAGCCATCAATAGCACATACTTTTGCTCATTTGCCTATCCAGAGGCCCTTGTGTAACCTAGGATTCCCCTCACACCTTGTGTGATATGCTATCCAATTCTGTCCCCTTGAATAGAGAGAGAATTTCCCGGCAGCTCGCATCCTGGTCTGATTTTTCTACTGCCCCTTCCTAAGGCCCTCTGGATTTGTCTCCTGATAACTATTTTACTAAATCATCTCTTTCGTCACTCAGCAGTAGAGATCTAATTACATGCCCAGTTCTGAGACCTTTCCCTAGCTCCCAGGCTCCTCACTACTTAAGCTCACTTGGGAGGTTTGCTACTTTTTTTTTTTTTTTTTTGTCTTTTTGAGACAGGGTCTCACTATGCAGTTCAGGCTGGCCTTAAGCTCACTTTGTAGCTCAGGCTGGTCTCGAACTCACAACAATCCTCCTGCCTCAGCCTCCCAAGTGCTGGGATTACAGGCATGCGCCACCATGCCGGGCTAGAGGTTTGCTACTTCTATCTTCTTTATCCTTCAGCTTTTATCTCCTTGATACTTCCTAGTTCCCTTAATCCCACTTCTTCCTGGCCTCCCAATTCTTCTTTGTTGTGTCATCTCCTAAATGTGGCTATTTCTAAAAGTTGTTCCTTGCTGCCATCTCCCCTCACACCAATGAAGCCTTTTGGGTACTTCTTTGGCACCTATGACTTATAACAAACTATTAATTAGAAGAATGGGAAGAAGATTGGCAGTGCATAGTGGTAAGAGAAATTTTGGGGACAGAGTGTTAATTCTGTAAGTCATTGTCTCTGTACCTCTGAATGGTTCCACTTCAGGATTATGAATTTCTTACATAGTTTCTTCAATTTGCTGTCACCTTGTGAGCTCCTAGACTGGCTGAAGCTGTATACAGAGTCAACATCAAAGGTCCATGAAAGTTGAAGGAAGTCAAGTTTGACTTTGATGATTTCCTCAAACAAATAAATCTAGAGGTGGGTATAAAAAACTGAAAATGAATAGTCAGGGAGCACAACGCAGAAGCAGCAAGAAAAAAAACCTGGAAACAAGAATCAGGAAGCAAGCCAGTGCAGACGAACATCAGAAATAAAAACCTCAGAAAAATATTTCTCTCTAAAACTAAATGAAATTCTGCCAAGTTAGATTAGATGTTATTTGAGTTGTATTTATAAAATTTCTACTAATCTCACTTACATTCTACTGCTTAAAGTCTCCTGTAAGGATTCACAGTGGTACTGATCATTGTAAAATTAAGATTTCACTTTTATTTCCTTTACCCTTTATCTTTCCATGCAAATGATCCTCTAATTCTCTAAATTTATTTCTAGTCATTTCTTCTAGCAGGGCCCTGGCTCAGGTGCTGATGGCTTTATCAGTTCTAGACAGAGATCAATGATCAGATTATCCCATTCCACACAAACTCTGGAGTAGGCTTAGAACGCACCCTCTTCCCTTATACCTTGCCTGCCCGTGGCTCGCATCTGCTCACAGGCATTCATTCCATAGCGCTTTACTGATTGGGACCCTGATGTTCAATCTCATTCTGTGATTTCGATTTTTTCCCTTGCTTACCTTTAAATCCTATTTCTACTACCCTTAAATGTGCTGGATTTTAAAGAAATCTCTCTTTTTCATTCTTTGAGTATATTTTGTGTTTTTATCCATAATCTGATTATGAGCCTGCTTCTTGTCATCTCTAGTTATACAAACTCAACCATTCTTGAAGATCCAATTAAAACAGGGTTTGCTTTCATTCTACAGTTTTTAAATGCTTCCAATATTCTTGAATTTATGCCATGCAGTGAGCCAACAGATAAACAGCACTGTTCCTCCTGAAATGAGAGTATTATACTGCACACACAACAAGTATGCACTGTATACATACACAGAGTGACATACTATACTCTATGCTGTGTTATGTTACCAGGAGAAGTATAGGAAGCAGCTACCTAAATCCAGCCTGGACAGGTCCTCTGGAATAAGCTGAACTCCAGGAAAAGGAGAAGTTTACCAGGCAAAGAAGAGCAGCTACAGTTTGAGGATTTTCAATCCAAAAGAACAACAAGTCTGTTAGGAGCACAGCATACATGAAAGAGTACAAAATTCTAGGACCATATTAAAAAGACTTTCTCTACTCAGAGGCAATCATTTCCTTTCCAAAATATTATTTACGCTACATATAGCCATTTTTTTGTTCTTTGTGAATTTTGATTTTGTGTCTAATTTTTTTACTTGTAGGGTCTACAGGGTGTACAGGGTCTCTCTACTGCAACAGGAGGATCCCAGTGATCCTCGTTTCCAGCCTCCCAAGTTCTGGGATTAAGGCACATGCCACCATGCACCCAGTCTCAATTGCTGTCTCAGCATACCGCAAGGGCAGGGCCAGCATGGCATGTCTGGATCAAACTCCCGGCCCCTGCATCTACTGAGCTATTTGGCCAGTCTTATGTCTTTTTTCTCCTCATTCCTACTTTGCATTTTTTTTTTTTTTTTGCATAAATTGACTTGTAAGCATAGTTGTGTAACTAAGTGAATGTTCATTATTCAATGAATCAGACTCAAATGAATGAAAGGTTGCACGGGCTCATTGTGTTGGTCTGCATTGTCGTTTGGTTTGCACAGAGGTGCCCAGTGGTGAGGAGGATAATGGGCCTTTCCAGGGGCGCCAGGTCACTCGAGCAGAAGTGTGATGGTTTTTTTTTTTTTTTTTTGGCAGAACCAGGGATTGAACTCAGGCCTTTGTGCTTGCCAGGGAAGCACTTATTCCACTGAGCTATCTCCCCGGCCCAGAAGTGTGATGATTAAGAGAACTTCATAAAAAGAAAAGTGGAGGTTTCAGTTGATTGTATTTATTTAGCCAAAAGGACAAAGCCCAATCCTGTTTTGTTGGTTTAGACATGAAAATTTTGTGTATAGGAATTTAAAATTATGTGTACTGTCTGATTAGATCTTGAAAGAGAAAGAAAATGAGGGTTATCTAAAAGGTGGGGATTTTCTAAACTCAGTGACTTTTAATGTAACGTTACAATTTTAAATTATGAGATTCTGAAGGTCATGGAATTGGTGGAGAGCTGTTAGGCTCCCTCCCTCTGTCCTCTTGTCCTCTGCTTGGCTTATGTAGGACCTGTATTCTGAGAAGCCCATGCCTATAGGCTTGTTTGTGTGTGTTATGAAAATGAATAAAAGTCATTTTGATATACTGCTTTCTCAGGTATCCGACATTTTCTCTTCACACTGGAAGAAACAGTGTGGAGTGAATATTTGATTGCATTTATGTTTTATTTCTGCCACCAGCCTCTCCTACTAGCACACAACTGCAGCTGTGGACCTCAGCTCAGGCCAGCTACCAGAGGTCCCTGCATGGCATGGCTGGATGGTGGCAGATCACCACCATCACTCTTATTTATTCATGTTTGTTAAATTCTCACCTCTCAGTTTGCTCCAACATCTTTGCTGATATGTCCCTCTACACCAAATCCTGACTTTTTAACTAGACCTGTCCCTGCATCTCTTTTCCCCAAATCTTGTTTCTGAAAAATCTCCTACAGTATTTCCTAGTGGTGCCACTATTTTCCTTGCTTCAAGTTGACACAAGTAAACTTAATAACTACTCATATTCTCTTCACATTGTTTCTTCAGATACAAATTGGACCATAACAAGTTCTACTACTCAGCATTCTCTCCTACCTGGGAGAAGACTATGTAGCTCCTCCCCGTTTCTCTACAAGTCATGTAGAGTGTCTCCTCCCACATCAACCATGCTGTGGCATTAGTCTTACTGCCCTCCTGAAAGCATGCCTTCTCTGTGGGGATATGTGGATTCGAACTGAGTAAGTTACTCTGTGTTCCAGACCTTTAGCTTCTATATCCATACAGTGAAGTTAAATTCTGTGGCTCCCAGAGAACTTTGGTGATGAAATGCTTGCTCTGGAAAGCATTGAATATGGTTTTGTGGCTGAATCAATTCAAGGGGTTGAGTGACTTTCTCAGAGTCTCAGGGCAGCTTAATAGAGAGGGTAGACTTTGTCCCTATCTTCTGACCAGTCCTTTTGAAGCTTTCAGGGGAGTCACTAATGGTCCTAGCCACTGTTCATTAGTGTTGATTACTGTTGAAATCAGTAATTTTTTCTACAGAGGACTTCGAAGCTAAAATTTTAGGAACCTATGAATTAGTAGGCTAAAACTTAAGGAGCTGACTCCAGAGTGAATGGAAAATTTTTGCTCTGATTTTGTAGTTTCCTCCCTTCTTTGGGCTTTGACAATGGAGTATTATTTAACTATAAAGAAAAAATAAGCTTGAGGCTTTTACAGATAAATGGATGCAACTAGAGATCATACGCACACACACACACACACACACACGCACACTATAGTTAAGACAATTGCACTGTTAATTTCCAGTTTATAGAAAGGAATAGTTGACCCTTAACTTTTTTGGCCCATGTCGCATGCCTATAACTGCTAATGATAACAACTACTTTGAAGATAACAATATGTAACATAATAATGAGTTTTTATTTCCTATCATCTTGTTTTGAAATTTTGCAACATTTGAATTTTTAAATTTTTTTTTATTTTCTTTAAAATAAAAACAGAGTCAAAAGATAGAAATAGAAGGCAAATTCTAGGAGTGATAACTGCAGGCTATTTTCCTCACATATAGGTAGAGTTCAAGCAACTGATATATTGCTTCATATTCCAGTCTAAGAACCGAGGATATGAGGGCATGTGTGTTATTTCACAGTGTACCTGCTTTTCAACATCATACAAGTTTTACTGTTTAATTAAAAAAATATATTATCCACATAGTTCCTGCTCTACATTCACAGTTGATCAAGATTTCATTCTATTGGTGTTTGATTGGTCACTGACTTCTTACTCCTGAGACACAAATTAAGAACTCTGTATGTGCCAGCTTGTCACCTCTGCGCGTGACTTGTTGTGTACTAAGTTCCGGTGCACGCTGAGTTGCTGCTTTTGTGCTCTACCTTCCTTACTAAGGGAAGTTAGTAAGTTATCACCATTTGTCATTTCCTGCCTCATGTTCTCCAAAAGTCCTCAAGTATCCAAGACTTAGTTGTAGGTGTGATGAGGAGCTAGAGGGCCCTATCTTCCATAGGTATGCTTATAACTATCATAATAACCATAGATTGCTGGATGCTAACTGCTTAACTCGAACTCCCCAAATATTGTAAAAATTGACTTTTCTTCCATTACAAAATCAATACACCCTGATAACATTAGACTTTTTTTTTGTGTGTAAGTCAATAATATACTTTGTATCTGTGGCTAGGATGCAAAATAATAATTATAATTTCATTTCTTCTATTTGTAAAAGAATACTAATCTGTTGGGGGGGGGATGAGAAAAAGCAGGAGTGGCCAGGGAGACGGCTCACTGGAATAAGTACTTCCCTGGCAAGCGCAATGGCCTGAGTTCAATCCCTGGTTCTGCCAAACAAAAAAAAAGCAGGGAACCCCCAAATGTCTAAGAGAGTAAAATTAACATTAAAGGGAATGCTTCTGTTCATGTCTTAGAAAGCATTGGTCACCATAACAGTAATACTGTTCCAAGTGTGTTCAGCATTACTGTATGTTTCCTCCTTTATCTCCACTTCTGGTAGCACTCCTACATGATGCAGAATTATTACCACTAATCTGTTAACAATATAGTCTGTAAGGTTAGCTATTTTCCAAGCAGTGGGTTGATTTATCACCAAATCTCTATTCTCAGATTACATTGCTTCTGAAGTGTGTTTTCTTTTCATCACGTTACACAGCTTGCATGTATGGCATGTTTTGTCAAAGCAGACAAGTGCACACCCTGAAACCTCTTACATAAGGTTGGCCTCACTACGGTGAGCTCTGGGGAGGGACCTTGACTGTAAACATACTTTTCTGCCATTCATATCATTAGCTTCTGCAGCATATGCTGTTCAGTTTGCCCTGACTATCTGACTCAATTCTTTTTAGTTCTTGTTGTGCATTTCTATTTGTATTTCTTCTTTTGACTTCTTATACTAGGGAGACTATGCAATATTCACACGTGTGTCTGGTTTACTTCACTTATGAGTATATGTTCAAGTGGCATCCACTTCAATATAAATGCTTCAAGTTTATCATTAGCTTCAGAAACAGCAAGCACAAACAGGTAAAAACCCCTTTCTTATTTATTTGGATTCCCTCTTCTTTCCTTGTAGAATACTTCACAGTTTCAAGGGGGAAAAAATTCAGCAAAAAGAAGTAAAGCACTGTAGAAAGGAAACTTGAAGCTAAAGTGATTTGGTAAACGTGTGGCAAGATAAACCCTCTCCAGGCTATGAAAACATATTACAAAAAGAAGCAAATAATTTTTTAAAGCCATGATCATAAAGACATACCCAGGAGGTAGTATAAAATATTGTGCTAAATAGATTTTGCAGTATGAAGAAAGCTGAAAAATAATAGATATCGGAGTAATCCACAGGAAATGAAAATATCCGTGTACTAAAAGCAGGATAACGAGGCTCAGAACTTTACAATCTCGATTCCAGGTGTTCAAAACTAAACTCACATAATCATTACGAGTAAGATTCTGCAATCTATTAAATAAATAAACATGTGAAAAAAAATTAAATTAGTTTTTTGATTAATAAAAAGAAATGGTGCTAGGAAGGAAGAAATAAGAAAATAATTGAAACTTGACTCTGTGACTTACACCAGGCTCAGTAAAACATATTACAGAACTCTGTAGAGTGGAACCAGGCCACCTTTGGCATCTTAAGATTGGGGTCAGGATTCTGGAGCATAAAATTATGAGACCACAGTCTGAACTGCTGTGCATAAACCGAAGTTGCCACCCGTGCCATTGAGGACTGGAAAAGCTATGGCACACACAGGAAGTGACATCAGCTGTACTCACGGGCCAAAGAAAAGCGTTCAAATCCCCAAACCGACACTGGCTGATGGAGAATGAAGGATTCTAAAACTAGGGAAAATGAAACCAATTACGCATAATTTTGTTCTTTAGAGAAAGTCTAGAAGAAATGAAAATAGTGTCCAGCCTAAAATAAGAAAATCATTTGGATAAAAAGTTTCCAGGGGCTGGGGAGATGGCTCAGTGGTACAAACACTTTCCTAGCAAATATGAGGGCCTGAGTTCAATCCCTGGCTCAGTTTCCAAAGTGAGTTTAAAAGATACATCAGCAATTTATATGAGGATAAATAATCTTAGGCTATTTCTCAAAATTCCTGGTTCCTGTGAATATTATGTGGGAAAAGTTGGAAAAAAGTCATTTCTCTTCAGCCTTTGCTTTTCTCAGATAATATATATATAATAAAGTTGTTTCTGTAATTTGCTTCTCTCCACAAGCAATGAGGAGCAGGCTCTGTATTTATACCCATAACCCCACATCATGTTCTTGCTCTAGGACCTCTCCCCAGAGCCTAGTGTAGTGTCTAGTGAGAGATTGTACTGCATAACAGTGAACTGAACAACTGAAGGATTAACAGGCATCTATTGTGCATCTCAGGAGCTGAGACGAATAGAAGGCAGTCACTGGTCTCAAGGAGCTAATAGTCTACTCCAGGAGAGAGAAAGAGAGACCCTCAGATACAATGCCACAAGAAACTGGATGAAGTTATTCATAGGGTACTGTTAAAGGAGGGAATTCTGCTAGCCCAGTTTGAGCAAGGGATCTTAGAATGGCTTATTTGTGTTTGCATGGAGCAAAAAATGTGTAAAATATAAGAAAAGCCATGTTTTGGGTGAACGTAGAGACTGATCGGAGCATAGTTGTATGCCATGAACCTAAGAGCAAGTTGCTGGGTGGCAGTAGGAGGTAGAAACATAGTCCATGCCTACATCATGAAGCAACATCTAGACCATGTCTTAAAAAGTATCTTTACCTTGCTACCTTCAGTATAATTAAGAAAATTTGAAGTATATAAATTTAGGGTTCATAATCAGATTGTTAAAATTTACAGGTCATTCCTACAGGTCTATGTGTTGCATGAGTTCAAGACTGGAGAGAGGAAGATTTCTTGAAATGACCTAAAAGAAAAGAAGATTATGTAAGTCTTCTCTTTGTCCTCTGCCTTTTCTTCTTCTTTTGTTTTCCTCCTTTTCTTTTAGACAGAGCTTCACTCTATAGAACCCTCTGGCCTAGAACTCACGGTGATCCCCTCCTACTTCAGCTTCTCAAGTGCTGCAGTGACAGGTCTGTGCCACTACAGCCAGCTTGTGTGAATCTTGTAAACTAAAACTGTAGTAAGAGAGTAAGAAAGAATGCTCCATCTTTTTTCTATGAGAAAGAAAGATAAAAATCCTTATCAGTTCTTACATCTTGGGGACTGTTTTTTCCTGCTTAGACTGTCATAATGCTCATAAAATGCTATTAAAAACAGATTTCTACTGGGACAAAAATTGAAATATGTGAGATTTACTTGATAAATATGTGGGTGTGGTTGCAGGTGCCAAGAAAATACAGCTGAAAGCCAGAAGAAAGGCCATTCCTAGTAAGCAGATGCAAATTTCTGGGACTGTCGCTAGGCGCTAGGCGCTTGCAACTCCTGATGTGTTTTTACCTCTTGGTCTCCTTTCCAATTGCAAAGGCTCAAGAGCTTGAGGAGCAGGGAGGGAGAGAAGGGATCGAGTTAAAAAAGGAAAAAGAACGAAAGTCTGCAGTGCACGTGAGCTAGTTCCCCTTGATAAATCTGCTCGTTGTGTACTTCAAACATACGCTGATGAAAGAGGTTGTTTGGGAGAGCATGGAGAGACCAGAATATTTAGTTTGTCACTTCAGGGACAGGAATTGAGCATCAGAATGTGAGTTTGGTACACTGATAGTGTTTTCAGGCATTTGATAGCATCAGAAAGGAATAGGCCTAGAAAAGACCCGGACATGATGCAACTGGAAAAGAGAGGGTAAGAAAGTGTCCAGACATCAGAGGGGTGACTTTCTCAATTCCAGACATGAAAGCTAAAGTTGTGCAATATTTTATGCTATAAAGATTAAAAGACATAAATGAAGATAAAGTGAAGGGCATGCCTAGAATATCTGTCATGAACACTTATAAACTGACTAAGGAGTACCCAACAGGAAAGCTTTTCAACTGGAACAAAAATGGCTCAGTGAAAGCAGATGAAGTGTATGGCTTGGTCACTAAAGATCTACAAGCCCAGATATATACAACTAAGATAAGAGAGAAAGTGAAAAATATCTTGAACAGATTTTGATGCAGTTGTTGGCATGTGGAGCTATTGAACCGGACCCAAACTAAGACTTTTTGTGACTGACTGATGCTTGTAGTGAAGTAAGGGCCACCAATCTTCTATTGCCAGAAAACACTGGAGAAGCTACTCAGTTCTCTAGGATGTCCTCTGGCCACTGGTGACCTGGCCATCTGCAGCACAGAGGAGCACTCACCCTTTCCAAGCCTGGATTCTCAGATTCATGGTGAGATGCTTTTGAAACATGATAGGAAGTTGGTTTTTTGGTCCTGTGGGTAGGGGAGGAGGATTTGGCTGGGGCCTTGGGTGAGCACTCTAGGGTATAATATTACAAGGTTTTGAAGATGGCTTGTCTGACTTCTATCTTCCTCATGAGGATCTTCAAGCTGTCTTCAAGCCATCTTGAAGGTTGCCACTTTCACCACATGGCTGTTGGAAATACAGATCATTTTGGTCTGATTGGTTAATGAAGCGGGGAATGGGGGCACTCACCATACAGCACATCTCTGTGGGAGATGACAATGTTGTGTCAAACCAGGAAGCTGATGCACCCCTTGGCTTCTGTGACCACCACCTCATAATCAATTGCTAAAATCTTCACTAGAAACTTCTGGAATGCTTCAGCACACTTGTTCTCTGAGTGAGCTTGGGTGGGGTTCTGTGTGGCACTGTTCTGAGGAGTGTTCTTCTGAGGAGTTTCATCTGAGGAGCATTCTTTTGGAGGCTATTTCTTTTTCTCTGGGGCCTAGTTGTGTCACTATTTGATGTTTCAAATGAAATGGCACTGTGAATCTCACTAGACATATCTACATGAACTGCGGCAAAATTGGCCTTGTTTGAAAGATCAGGGGTCAGTTAAGACAGAGCGGCTTTCTTGTCCAGGAAGTGATCCGACACATTGCTGCATGCAGCCATCATCCTTTATTTTTAGGAGGGAAAGGATCTTGCAAGTTCCATTTTACCTCAGAGCTTCCATTTTCTTTGAAGGTTTTGCATACAGTTTAGGTACCTTTCTTTATGGGCCTGGTTCATTTTATTTAGAAAATATTTCTGTTTTCCCCCAAAACTGTTACTTCTTGCCAAAATTTCAATGATTGACCTTTCTTTCTGATGTCTTTTTTGTGACTAGATGTCTCTTGATCTAGATTTAGGAGTGAGGAAGACATGAGGACAGGAGATGGTAGATGATCTGCTAGGAAGAGGTGCTCTTGGCTGAAAGGAGGCTAAGGAGAACCATTCTCTCCTAAATCCTGTTGCCAAACATGTTAAGGTATGCAGAAAGTCTTGGGGATGAAATGGATCCTAGCAAATTTATCTACAGACCATGAAATGATGGTGGGTGTTCTTATGTACATTAGGAAGCCTGAGCTCTAGCAAGGTACCAGAGTTCACCAGCTATGACTTTGGGAAGGTCATTTCTTTTCCCTATGTTTCAGTTTTATTTGCAAATTTAAGAGATTGGAGCTGAGGGTATATGCCTGTGGCAGAGTGCATATTTAGCTTGAGTGAGACCCTGGGTTTAATCACCAGCAACAGAAGGAGGAGGAGGAGGAGAAGAGGAAGAGGAAGAAGAAGAAGAAGAAGAAGAAGAGGAAGAGGAAGAGGAAGAAGAAGAAGAGGAAGGAAGAAGAAGAAAAGAAGGAAGAGGAGGAGGAGAACAGGAAGGGGAAGGGGAAGGAGGAGGAGGGGAAGGGGAAGAAGAAGAGGAAGAGGAAGAAGAGGAAGGAAGAAGAAGAAAAGAAGGAAGAGGAGGAGGGGGAGGCTAAAGAGGAGGAGGAGGAGGAGGAGGAAGTATAGGAGGAGCTAGAGAGCCCATGAAGTTCCAACTCTCAGTAAGGTATAGAAAGCCAGATTAGGTGAGTTCTGTAAACAGGCTAGTAAGTGAATGGCTAAGCATGCTTGAAAGCAATGAGAACATGGCATAGCTTGACTCAACAGATGGAAGCACGAATTGAGCCATCTTTCTCCCTCAGTTGTGCATGTGGGTGCTGGTCTTTTCCACATCGAATTCGTTCAAGTGCTTCTAAGTAATGACCTTTGTTATGACACACTGAAGTGGAGGATGGGGATGAGAGAGCAAGAGGTAAAGGTAACCGATCCCAACAGACAGAAATTGATAAGCATCACAGAGGAGTCCACTCTTACATGACCTCACATCCACCTCTTAGATGGGTTCCCTTAAGCACTGGTAATTGCTTTCTAAAAATAGAAGTTGAGCAGTGAGGTTGAAAAGTAACTCTTGACAGGATGTTGTCTCTGTGAATAAATTATTGTTCTTCATTTTTCTTCTCTTCATTTTTGAATGCATCTGATTAATTCAACGTAGGATGCATCTAGAATCCTGACTGGAATCAAGAGTGAGAAACTTGACTTTAGCCTTCTGTGCCTCTTCCACACAGGAAGACGACCACAGCCAGGCCACAGGCAGGTGAGAAAGCCACACAGTCACATCCTCCATGCATGAGAAAGCCTGGGATGACGGGCCATCATGTGGTCAGAGAATGCGGCTCCACAATGTGGAGGAAGAGAATTAGAAAGGGATGAAATTGGGCTAAGGAGTTTCACATTTACCTGAAAGGCAAAAGAAGAACTGATAGACTTCAGGTGGGAGTGGAGAGTTGTGTTGTGTTTTAGATTTCTTAGAGAGATAGTGTGCATTATTCAGCTTTTCTCACTTTGACAAATACTTGACATACACAGTTTAGGGAAGGATAGGTTTGTCTTGACTCACAGTTTCAGAAGCTGTAGTCCAGGTCCAGCTGGTGCCAGGGAAGAAGCAACTTGGTGAAAGCATACGATGGGGGAAAGTGGCTCTGCTGATGGCATTCCAGATGCGGAAATCAGGGGAAGAGCCAGACACTGAGGAAAGTCCAGAGATCTGAGAGTCTCTAAGATTGTGCTTCTGTGATCTGCTTCCCCTGCCAGGCCCTAGCTCCTGAGAACCCCTCAGCTTTGAATTTGTCAGTTATTTAACTCACTGATGAGCTTAGTGCCCTCAGAATCCAATCACCTCCCAGGAGTCTCTTAATCCAGTTAAAATGACCATAGAGATCATCCAGAACATCATGATTACTGTACTTTCTTTTCTCTGTGCCACTTCTGCCACTTCTATTTCCCACCTCTGGAATCCTATTTAACGTTGTTCTTTAAAAAGAAATCTGAAGGACTGAGAGGAATTTGTGCTGAATTGTCTTCTTCAGATATATCATCTGTTAAAGGTAGTATTACAGAAAATTTCAATCTGAATGTTAATGGTGGCTATACCCTGATTCAAAGTCATAGTTCAACAACTTGAGATTTTATTCTTTTCTTTAATTTGTCAGCAAGTGAAAGACTTCAACTCTTGGCAGCTAACCTCTATAAGGAAAATTGCTTCTTTTGTTTGTTTAGTTGTGACATGGATTCTGGCATTGTAAAGTCTAATGAAGAGAAAAAAAAGGTCCTGAGAGATAGTGCCATAGAGGTACCAATAATGTAAGATTTCTTTATCATGCTATAATGTGCTTGCAGAATATTGTCACTTAATTGCAAATCCTGCATTTTGGAATGACTTATTATGGGTCTTCCAGACATTTAAGATTCAAGGTTGTGGTTTGCTTTGTATAAAAGCATAAAACTTGCCAGAAACCTCTGCTACATGCCAAATCAATTTGACAATGTATTTAAAAAGCAATTGGTAGAATCTGGACTAAGCCATCAGAAGATTTGTTTACAGAAGTGAAATTTAAATAGAGTGCCATCAATTAGTTTGGGTTCCTGATAATGAAAACTTTGGCTTGATGTCTTCTGAACCCAAATCCAAGCAAAATAAGGAAGTTATTGGGCTTCTTGCATGAAATGATATAAAGAAGGGAAGAAAGGAAGAAGGGAACAAAGGAAGAAAGGAAGAAGGGAGAAGGAAGGAAGGAAGGAAGGAAGGAAAAAAGAAAGAAAGAAGAAAGAAAGAAAGAAAGAAAGAAAGAAAGAAAGAAAGAAAGAAAGAAAGAAAGAAAAAAGAAAGAAAGAAAGAGAAACTACCCACATTGCTTGGTAGTAGGTAATACAAAGTTACTTTCCTATGTCAGACAAAATGTAAAAGACAGTAAATTTGGGTCTAGAAAAATCAAGGATATGATAGTAATTTTTTTCTTGTGACAAGTGAGCCTATTCAGTGAAAAGAATATTCAATCTTTACACATTATAGAAGTTTAATTTAATACATATTGGCTGAAGAGTTCAAGACCCGTTTATGACCTTGGACTACACATATGTTTTGGGCAAGGATTTATGCAAGGATTAGAGTTATACTTCTTAGTTCTGCTATTATGTATTTTAGGACAAGGTCTATAGTGTCTACCGGGTCTCATTATGTAGACCAGATTCGTAGTGATTCCCCTACTTACAGCCTCCCAAATGCTGGGATTACAGGTCCCCCAGGCCAGTCCCAATGGCCCTCACAGCTAGCCCCAGGCGTGTGCCTGCACAGCAGGCCAGTGATCAAACAGTAGCCACTGTGTTCTGCCCAAGCAGGATCTATAGCCCTCTGAGCTACCAAGCCGGTCCTGGAGTTCTGCTATTATGAAGTAGCTCTGGACTAAGAGAAATTGTTTCTTTTTTATTAGTAGTACTTCTTACATCCTTAGTTTAGAAACTTAAACTAGACAGTGCTTCAGGATGCTAATTTGGAACAGTTCTTCTCCTTCTTATCCCATTCCTGATGTTTATCTCTCATAATTTGAGCAGTGAGCGACCCATCTTCTCACAGTGAAAGTCGTGACTTTAGGCAAATCTTCCAGTCTCTTCCTTGCACTGATACAACCAGTGCTCAGCACCTCCAAAGCTTCAGGTACCCTGTTGCTCTCTTTCTCCCCCACTAATGCTGTGTACACTAGTCCACGTGGCACCCTGTGCAGTTGCTGGCCCCAGGAGCTCAGCGGTGAATGAGGACCACTAGTCCTTGTTCTGCTCCAAGAGTCACTAATTTAATCAACACCTTCAGATAAATGCAAAACCACAAAGTCAGTGGCAGAAGGTGGTTATGGGGTGAATATACCCATTGATTTCCTCTTACAAGAATAGTTTTCTTTGGAGAGTGATTCCTTAATTATCCTTTGCCAGTGTCTAGTAGGCCAGCTTCCTCATGACAGATTAAATTTACCACATTTTGTTTCGATAGCAAGTGAAAATTTCTGAGTCACTCTGATTATCTTTTTCTTCCATTCTGCTGTGACCCTTCATTACCTCCTGTGGGCATCCCTTCTGCTCTGCTCACAGGTGCTTCAACTTTCTTTTACCACAATTTTCAACTATACTCCCATTCTCTGGTCGAACTTTTATTACGGATGGAAAGACACAGATGTTGTCCACTAATTCCTTTGAAAACCTGAAGGGACAAAAATAGACAAGCTCACGGAAGTTGTTTCTTTAAAACAATAAAGTTTATAAACCCAAGTCTTACTATACTTTTTAATTTTATTTTTTATGTCCAAACTATGTTTTATTCAACATAATATAATAGCTATCTGTAAAACCAAGCCAGACCATTGATATAAAAGAGATGGGATCAAAACATAGGGCAAAATTTTAATAATTTTAATAAAAGGTATTGTCATTAATCCTCCTCAAATTATGACCCTTTCCTTTGAACACAAGATCTCATCATTTTTGTAGTTCTCTAACACAGTTTTGAAAGGGGTCTTTTGGGAGTGACTAGTTGCTCTGCTGTGGCTGCCTCCACATCCTGCTGATTCAAAATGTTTACCCTTCATGGTCCTTTTGGCTTTGGGGAAGATCCAGGGTCACATAGTTCCAGATCCAGTGAATAGGGCAGATGAGGCCTCGCTATAATGGTTCACAGGTCTGCTTTTCTGCTAGACAGCCCTAGGCCATAACATTCACTGTATTCTCATCAACCTTGTAACAAAAATTTAAAACTTCAGGGGTGGCGCTGTTAGACAGCCAAGAGTATGCTCACAGCCACCTCCTTGCAGAAGGGCTGCTGTGATTTAGAAATATAAAACAAACAGCAGGTTGTGAGATGAACTGCTCGGTGTTTGCTCTATCACATTTCTATTTTTCCTTTCTCATTTTTATTAGCTTTAGTAGCATGAAGCAACTTCATTCCACTTCTATCTTTGTCTTGAGTGTCACTTAGAAGGTCACTAAATTTTTTGGGCCTTCAGCTTCTTAATACAAAAATTGAGAAAGTTGGAACAAACCATTTCTGGCTTGTCTCTACTTCTGGGAGGTAGAGCAAAGTTGTGAGAACAGTTACAATTTAGAAGCCCATCAGAGGACCAGGCCACTGAGGCTTTTGATATTTACCAGCCTTTTTTTGTCCTGTACAGGGTTTCATTATGCAGCTCGGACTCATAGTGATCTTCCTTTTTCAGTCTCCCCAGAGCTGGGGTTAAAGGCACATGCCACCGTGCCCAGACTCAGGCATACCCAGGGAGTGGGACTAGCATGACATAGGGTACAGGAATTGGACCCTGTCCCTGTGCTTGCTGAAGCAGGTGCTTAGTCCACTGAGCTATCTCACTGGCCCTCTACCATCCTCCCTGTAAAAGTAATCCTTTCTTTACAGCAGAACTGCCATGATAAAGGTACGTGAGATGTAAACTTCTATGAATACTGAGTTTTAGTGCTTTAATTCCATGAGCTGTATGCTAATATCTTGAATCGTTCCTTGTTTTTCTCCATTTTCATGCAACAGCAGGCTCATAGTAAATTGCATATTATTTGACTTAATCTCATGGTAATTTATCACGTTGGAAAAACTATCTTGCTCCAACAAATTAAAGCTGAATTTGATTTAATAATTTCCCCTTTAACAGAAGCCATTAGCATGGTAGGATTAAGAATAAATTCTCCGTTTTGATTATTTGTGTTGAAAAAATTTATTGGATTCCTTACTAAATGACTCTTTACATTCTCTTGCTACTCTGGCCCTGATGTGCTTATTAATGATTGAAGTCACTGCCTGATTTATGAACAAAAACATCTGTCCTACTTAGAATATTCTCATGGAAATTCCTGGTATTTAGTGCTTTGCAGTGGAAGCATTGATGGTGATTAGTGCCAAGCAAGACTCTAAATATTTATAGATTTAATTCATAAAAGTTCCCAAAGTGTAGATTCTGTGAAATTTGAGCTGTGTAACAGCACTGGTAATATTTTCCATCACACTTTTTGTCTAATTCCCAGAATGCATCCTTCCTTCCTTCCTTTCTTTTTTTCCCCCCACTGAGAATCACTCAGGATCTTGAGTTTGCCAGGGAGGCACTGTGGGACTGAACTGTATCCCTGGCTGTTCATTTCTGATATGTTGCTTGATGGAATGGAACTAGACTAGATGTTATTATTCAACATTCATTGACCAGTTAGGTACCGTGTATTATTTGAAGCCTTATGGATGTGTTATATATTGAATCTTCACAGTAATCCTATTAGGTTATATACTTTTATCTTAACACTTCCAATTTTCTGCCTCTGATTTGCAAAACAACCCTAACGAGGCTATGGTAATTCTTGCCATATTGCAGGTCCTCTTGAAGGTGTCTTAGAGATATCACTACATATGACAACTTGTGTAGTTGTGGCACAACCATTGGAGAGAGGTGGTAATGAGGCACAGTCATTTCCATTAGCTCAACCAAGATCACTTGGTCCTGAGTAAGACATAGCTGTTTCATCTGAGCTTGTTCTCTTAATGACTAATTCTTTTGATGTTTTGTGTGATGCAAGTGTATGATACCTCATGATACCTCAAGAGTTGTATGTAATCTTGAAAACCATTTCTTCATATTTTAAAATGATCATTTCAGAAGGCTGTTATGAAGATGATTGAATCAGCACTGAAATATTAAAGGATTTGGGAAAGCATAGAATAAGAACATGAGCTTTGTCCCTTGCTGAGCTCAGGAATTCTCTCTTGTTTGCTTAGCTACCATCCACATGTACTAGTTAAAATTACCTGTATGTAGAACCTGATATGAATGATGAGTATATGTGTACAAAAATGCCGTGATTGTAGTAAGCCATTGTGAATTTCACTCAAGAGCCAGTAATCATAATAGTATTTTATTATTATTTTAAGTTGGTTTTGCCATTACTGTATGAAATGAAACCTTTACATATGAATTCCTGATACAGATTGGTGTTTGTTTCTTCATAATAAGGTGGGTAATTATTTGCACCATAACTATTTCTAAACAATAAAGAGAACTTCTCAGTTTCTTTTTTTTTGTTCATCGTACTTTCCCAAACAAATACGGTTTGCAATAGCCCCAACCTCAAACTTCATAGGTGATATTGCCCTAAGACTTCATTCATTCATTCATTCATTCATTCATTCATTCATTCATTCATTCATTCGTTCATTCATTTCTATGTCTTCTTTAGT
The DNA here is from genome assembly GCA_004027165.1 of Ctenomys sociabilis. Lineage (NCBI taxonomy): Eukaryota > Metazoa > Chordata > Mammalia > Rodentia > Ctenomyidae > Ctenomys > Ctenomys sociabilis. The sequence goes on along the minus strand of PVKA01001603.1, from coordinate 7,457 downwards.
CCTAGGTTTTCAAATATCATGAATACACCAATAGCTCTCAATGTGTAGCTTTTTCTGGACTTCTGAGTTTATCAGCAACTCAGCATTTCCATACAGATGCCTCATGGTTGTTTCATGCCCTAATTGAACATTTCCAATACAGAGCTCTTGATTGAATGTGCGTTATACACTGCCCCTTACCCTCTACTAGCACATGAAACCTTCCCTTTTCAAACCTTCTCTGTTAATAAGTGCACCTTGGTTTATTCAGTTGTTCAGGCTGAAGCCCTCAGGAAGCCATTATCGAATGCTCCTTTCCAGGGTCTGGTGACCATGCACTTTCCCACATATCCTCAGCATGTTCTCACCTCAAGATTCCCAACTCAGTGCTGTCTCATCCTTGTCTAAATCACTAGACTCTTCCACCCAGACTATACATGCGCTTCTGGAATTGTGGATCATGACATTTTCCTGCTCAAATTTTGAACATGCTTCTTAACTAAATGATTTAAATGTGGCATTTTCTTTGGCTTTATCTGTCACATCGAGTTTTGCTTGCTCTGCTTTGCAGTTACGTTCGATACGTGATAGGAGGATGGCACAACTGAAGTTTTCTCAGCTGTAAGACAGAGTTTATAATACTTGCTTATCAGAATTTATTTTAAAAACTAAAATAATGGGTATTTAAGAATATTTTTAAAATCCATAGGCTATGAAGCTGGGAAGACTTTGGCTTAATAAAGGTTTGCCTCATATTACTTTTTTAATTGGCTGATACTCACCCCATGACAGCAATACTAGTGCCTCACAGCTTATTTGAGAACTGAATGAGAAAACTTACACATAGCACAAATGGGGTCTCCAGAGTTTGGCTTTCACCCTTACCTCTGTGCCCTGTTACTAATTCTAGTCATTTAGTTTCATTCTAATCTGTTGGGAAGCCACCAGGCCAGACAATGTGTGAGATCCGGCTATGCCCCTTGCAGGGTAGTGAGACCTTGCTAGTGTATCTTCATACAACTATTTGGGTCTTTTAAAAATCCAATTGCCCTGGGCTGCCTCATAACTTAGCAAGAATTTTCTTTGCCCTTAGATCCTTCCTTTTGACTGCTTGCACAGAACTGAGCTTGTATGTCGTTGTTCGCTCGTTCATTCTGAAGTCAGCTCTATGTTTTGAACTTTGTGATTTTGAATATCCCCCTCCTCCATCCTTTCTTCCTAGTCACCTGTAGAGGTCAGCTCTCAAGTTCTTTCATGGTGGCAGTGAAGTTCAGATCACCATTAACGTATGAGGCAGAAGAACAGATACCTAAAAGCTATCCAGCTGTACAAAAGTAGCCATTTCTGTTTTTAACTTTGCCTAATGTATTGTTCCCTTCTTGCAGTGCCTCATGATATTTCTAAATTGTATTCACACACACTTTGGAATGAAGTTTTTATTTGGGGAAAATAAAAGGCACCTGTTGATAATCAGTAACTGAATGTTTCTTAGTCATTATGGCTGCTTCTGTTTTTTCATTAACAAAGGCTATAGATAAGTTAGCATATAGTTTCTTTGCACCCACTATTTATGTCTGAATCATTTGTCACAGGAGACTATGTACTGACCAGATTCTAAGTTTTTGTTTTTGTTTTTCTTTTGTTGTTTTCTTCAGCAAGGGGGAAAACTGCTACATGTATTTCACTGTCAACTGCAGGTTTCTTTTAGATCCTGTTCCCCGGTCTGTGTGTACAATATGAAGAATGATCTGAAGTAATTGTGCTGTATTTGTGTTTATCTATAAGTCTTTGATTAAATAAAAAGAAAAGCCAGATTTTTTTTTAAATGAAGTTCATCACTTTGAGGAAGATATTTGAGGCAATTATTTGAGTAATTTACAAGCCAGTCCTTTTATTTTCAAAAATCTAAGCTGGCTTTGATCGTTCCTTTCTCTCACTGGACCAAAAAAACCAAAGAGTTGCTTGAAACACCTACTCAGGATTTCTACTTCTTAACCTAGTTTTTCCACTTTAAAGCCTCTTTCTGGATTTAAGATCAGAATGGTTTTAAAAATGTGTTACTGTCAATTACATGAATATCTTACTGTGGTTAATCTGTAAAAAAGGAATTGATGACAGGAAAAAGTATTTATACATGAACATTCCAGTTAAAAATCAGAATTCTTAGAACGTGCTATCTTTCTTGGGGATGGGTCATTTGAGGCAGCTGCAGGGAGAACGTAGGAGTGCAAGTGAGAAAAGAAATATCTCCCTAAAAACATTTGTTTCTTGTTAATTTCTCATCCTTATCCTTTTCCCTCCTTCTCTCCAGCAGCCTTCCTTTATTCTTCCATCTCTTCCTTCCTCCTCCGTCCTTCCTGTCACCTTTCCCTCTCCCTTTCTTCCTGTCTACTTTTCCCTCTTCTTTGTAGCCTTTATTTTTTTGACCAGTTGGCAAATAGTACTCAGGAATATACAACCATACAACAGGCTCAAAGCAATGTAAATCTCTTTTGTTTTATATTTGTACATTTAAATCACCAATTTTTAAATTCATAATTTGTCCCTAAGCCAATCCTGAAATTAGAACCCAATTTTGAAATACAACTTTAAAACAACAAATTTTGTTTTATTATTATATTTTTATGTATGTAGTACATGGTCTACGGGGTCTCACTACACAGATCGGACTGACAGTGCTCCTCCTGTTTTCCGCCTCCCAGGTACTGGGATTACAGACATGTGCCACCACGCCCAGACTCTATCCCTGACTCAGTGTGCCCCTGGGGTTGGGCCAGCACTGCACCCAGCCCGGGGATCCAACCTGAGTCCCTGCATTTGCCTAAGCAGGTGCTTTAGTCTGCCGAGCTACCTGGCTGGCCCCAAACAACAAATTTTAGTAATTGATTTCAAATAATTATTCAGAAAATATCAAAACTGGATGAAGTTATCTCAGTATTGATGATTTTGATATTAAAATCACATTAGTATTATTTATTAATGGTCCCAAACAACAGTCTGTATATTGTGCAGAATATTATGACCATGCTTTGATTTATTAAATCCATAAACTAAATTTTTTATGCCCTAAAAATATTAGGCATGTGCCTTTAGCACAGTTAATCTCAAAACAACCAAATATTGCAATAAAATTAATTATTGTGCTTAGTTTGGAAAGAGCAACTTAAATATTTGAAAAGGTTATTGAACAGGTAGAATTCTTTACAATACTTTCAAATTCTCGAGGGAAATATTGTTTCCAATGAATTCTTTTAAATGAAAAATTCCAATGTTGTTCTCTCTCATCATGCAGGGGAGATAATATGCAGAGTAAAACACAGACTTGCGTAGTGAACGAGTGGGTCAAATGAACCACCTGCCATTCTAAGACCACCCACGGGTGCACTTTCTTTGGTCGCGTTTGTCCCTGGCATCCTCACTTGCATGAGTAGATCGGGACTTGTCTTCCTGATGAGTAGATGATTTGGTGCTTGCATCATTCCTTTCATCCAAGCATCTTCAAAGTCTGTGTAATTATCCCAGTTTAGATATGGAGCACCATAGCTGAAAGTGTAAAGGATTTCCCCAAGCCGAGAGGGACAGGCAATGATTGCGAGCTGAATCAATCGAGGTCAGGACGTTTTTGCTCTGTCCAGACACATACCGCTCTTGTTCTCCATCAGCTTGAATGTTGAGTGCTGCACTCGGTGAGGCAAGATGACCCATTGTGCTTGACAAACAGCAGCGCACAGCTAATTTGTACTCATTTGCAAGCGTTACTTGGTTGTCAGTGGAGTTCTGCTCTGTTCACATCTGCCCAAACCACAGCTGTAACAAACATATGAAGGAATTAAACTTGACTCAAGTTATATCTCAGGGTAATTCAGATCTACTGTTATTTATATGGTGGAAAAGTAGAAAAGCATGAACATGGGAGGACAGGATGTGGACACTTATATAATATTAAATCTGTTAAAGTCATAGCTAATTGACAACTGAATGTTTCTTTCTCTTAAGAGAATTTTCTATATGTCCCTTAGACTGCCTTCCCTTGGTTGCAGACTTGCCCTAGAGTTTGTGTTGAATTTTAATGAGAAGACAAAATTATCCTTTAAATTTATTATTAAAGCTTGGCATATTAACTTTACAGGACAAAAAGCCTTGATTAAAGGGTTTAAAAAGTGATGATGAAAATAAAGGCTCCGCATAAATATTTGCAAATTTCCAGGGACATGATTGCAAGTTCTTAATGATTCCCAGTTGCAACAGGAATATCTCTTAAATCCTACACACATGTCAGTTTCTTCAGGTTTCCGTTCTGTGTTGTTTTTTTTTTCTTCAGTATCAGGGATTGAACTCAGGACCTTGTGCTTTCCAGGCAGGTGCTTATTCTACTGAGCTATCTCCCCACTCTTCTGTGCTTTTATTTGAGGATTCCCAGTAGTGCACAGTGCTCAGTAAGCCAATTATTTTCCTTTTGCCTTTTTACCTCTCACTCCCTGTGCAATGACTGCTGTGAGACCCTGGAGCTGTAGATTTGCAAATTGTTTATCTCAGGACTCTTTGGTTCTGTTACTAAGAAGTAGCTTTAGGGAGCCACAAACCAGAAAGAGGAAAGAAGCCATTGCTCTATTACTCATTTTGCTCTCAATTTCCATCTATTTTCATTTTTTCTCCCTTTCATTCTCCAGTTCTGGCAATGTTTCTGCAAGTTGATTACTTACGTCTAGAATCCTAGTGTTCCAGGTGATGGCTCTTCCTCCTTGGCCCCTTGCTTCCTGGACTGCTGCATGAAATGGTCATGATTGCGAGAGCTCAGGTTGCAGGGACAGCTGAACACATGAATCTTCCTTCACTACAGCGGCTGCTGCTAATACTACTAATGTGGGATCCATCTATCCAGTATCAAGGGCCAAAACCTCTGTGCAATCCTAATTCCATGGTGATCAGTGTTTATGATGGAAGTTGTTTAATTTAGTTTTTTAAAAAAAATTAAAAAATTGTTTATTTATTTATTTGGTACAGAGTCTTCATACAGTGCTCAGACTCACAGTGATCCTCCTGTCTCAACCCCCAGCTCTGGGATTACAGGTACCACGCCTAGTTTTGGTGGCCAGAACAGTGCACTTGGGTTCCTGGGCCAGCAAGGCATTTGATACCAGACATAGAACCTAGGTCCTTGCACTTTCCAGGCAGGTATTTCGACTGGTGAGTTACAAAAGGAGATTGGCTAAGTTGAAATAATTAAAAAAAAAAAAACATTCAATATTCAATAATAAGCCAAAGTTAGAAATATTCATAGGCATGATATCTTTATGCTGTTTATTAAGTTCATTGTCAAACCTGTAAAGCTCAGGTAGGAGAGTAACAGCACCATACTTTGGTGGCTGATCCAAAGTATATCCAGTGTCCTAGAAGGCATTGCCCCAGCTCTGGGAGGTGCTGTCATCCTTTTGGTGCTGTAGTTGATCCTTCAAGTGGCTAATCCATCATTCTGTCAGGATGGCTGCTTCAGGGCGATGGGAAACATGGCAAGACCAGTAAATGCCGGGGGCACAAGCCCATTTCCACACTTCATTTGCTATAAAATGAGTTTCCTATTGAGAAGCAATGCAGGGTGGAATACCCAGATGGCGAAGAGTGCATTCTTCAAGTCCACAGTGATGGTTTTGGCAAAAGCCTTATAGGCATGGGAGGCAGAATAAAACTCTGTTCCAGAGGGAACAAAGCTGTGTCCCCTCTACTATGGAAACAGTCAAATATAGACAGCCTGGAACTAGGTAAATGGCTCGGGGCTCTTTACCAGGTGAGGAATGCTACCATCTGGGTTCTCAGCACTGGTCTCTGCTGTTGACACTTGGCAGTGCGTAGAGCCAGATTGGCCGTGCTAAGTGGAAGTTCATACTTCCGAGCCACGTGAAGCCTCCACTCTTGTCACTATGATGCTTTCTCCATGATCTCAAAATCAAGGGTGATGGGGAAGAACTAAGATTAATGCTCAAATAGGTTGTTTTGTTTCACTGACTTTTAAGCTTCATGCTTCTCATAGATACACATATATTTATACATTTTTTGACTAATCAAGGAAATGCATAAGCATACCTTCCCCACACACATTCTTGCCTCTGATTTCCCAATTGCTTCTCTTCCAAATTCTTGATCACCCAGCCATTACTCATGAATTGATGCAGATCCATACCCCATGGCATCTCTCCTTTTAAGAAAAGCTAACAACCAGGCACAATATTGATTTATAATGACTAGGTATTTTTTTTTTCTGTTTTCCTTCAAGGTTACCTAGAGTGGTATTATAGTGAGGTACCTGTTCATTTTAAAAAAATACCAGTGTATCATGCAACCAATTTGTAATTAAGCCCTATTTTTAAATTTTTCTTCTTTTTTTCGCTTGATTCCATGAAACTCTCTATGAAGGCACAGGTATAGGTTCAGAAAGGTGAATCAAAAGTAGTAAGATGGGGTCACTAGGTTCTGAGCCATTTGCACATGTAATTCCCATGCATACTTATACTTGGTACTCAATTGACAACACTTCCACTTGATGGTGGGCACTCATGTGAGAGAGGCAGTTCTGAATTTAAGATGGGGAAATAAGATTAAACTGTTACAGTGAACCCTTGAGAGAGGACATATGAATAACTTGGGTTATGTCCCAAATTTTAGTTTTAGCTTAGGACCAAAGTCCTGAGTTTTGATCAGAATGTTGCCTGCTTGTGCTTCCAGATGGTCTCAGATGCAGGTTTAACCCTTAAAGAGTTCTGGAAGGAACATTAAAACATCCTTTCCTGTATGAGGTTAACTGAGAAATCATGGGGCAATGTTTCTCTAAAGACTCTGAGGTCTGCCTGAATACAGGGGAGACACTTAAGGGTGTATAGAAGAGTGTGAGACTTCAGTTGACAACTTGTATTACAACCAGCCTTGGAGAATGAATTGAGCTCATAAATCAAGGGTCCACTGTGTTTGATGTCCAGTAGCCAAATGTTGAGTTTCTTCTAAATTTCAGTAGAAAACCAGACATTCTTCAATAGGGAGCAAATGTCTTAAAAGAGGATAGCTTCGCTTCATTTGTCAATTCATGTGTAGTAGTAAGTCAAAGACTGGAGACAGTAATGATCTCTGTTACAGATACTTCTACTATTTTCTGTGAGAGTAAGAGGACTGTACAAGAGCCCAAGCTAACCATGTAGAGATAGGTACATTTGGAGACATAGACAGAGAGAGACAAAGAGAGAGAGACAGCGACAGAGAGAGAGAGAGACAGAGAGAGACAGAGAGATGGGGAGAGAGAGGCAGGAGCCGGGGTGCATACTCAGTAAGACACCAGACTTATGTGAAGCCATGTTGGATGTTTCCTCTGCAGTCTGACTGCTACCTCATAATGGACCTCAACTAACTCCACAGGGAACCTCTACACTACCCTAAGCAGGCTCTGTCTGAATTCCTGAAACAAAGCGTTGTGAGGAAATGGGGCTATTGTT